>LOJH01030411.1:0-17116 GCA_001685095.1 Ellobius talpinus | reverse complement strand
CTTTATTAACCAGTGAAAGTAACACATAGACAGATGACCCTCCTACATCACATGTACGCTTATCACTTCACAGTTTATGTGGGTCTGAAGGCTGAACTCTCCCTAGCTGGGCTCTCAGATCACAGTGTGCTCATTTCAGAGCAGACTCCAATGCAGAAGGATCTACATCCAGAGTCACATGGCTGTTGGCAACTTCCATAGTTATATTATATTATCAATTTGATCTATCTAGAATGAGGGACCCTCAACGGAGGAATTGTTTCTATCAGATGTGCGGGAATGTCTCTGTGGGCAGTTCTTGACAGTGAATTGGTGTAGGATGGCCCTTCCTACTGTGAGCAGCACCATCTCTGGGTAGGTGGGTCTGGAATTTATAAAAGTAGCTGAACAATCCAGAGGACACATGACAGTACGCAGCATTTCTTCATGGTCTCTGTTTCAGTCCTGCCCCCAGGTTCCTGCCTTAAAGCTCCTGACCTGGCTTCCTTTGATGATTGATTGTAAAATGTAGGAAGAAATAAACTCTTTTTTACACAGTTTGATGTTGATCAGTGTTTTAGTACAGCAACAGAAAGCAAAGTAGAACAAAAACATTCAGTTATTTTCCGTCTTTCAGTCATAGATCTCAAGATCTCCTTATGGAGGTCACCACCAGATCCTTGCAATGCAGCCTTCTTCACAACATATATTACCACACAACATCTTGCTTCTCCAGTGCCACCAAGATAGTCAGTCACCTTGCAAGATGTCAATTAAATATTAATTATCATAATCACAGGAGTAACATTGTTCAACATTGGCCATATTCTATTGGTTGAGAAACAGAAGTTCCACCCACACTTGAGAGGGAGACCACACACACACAAGAGTATGGAACTAGGAGGCAGGAATTCTGGGGTAACATAATTCTATGCTATAGGATCTCATTGTCCAATGTTTCTAATTTTCTCACCTACAGTCCCATTTTAACCATGAAGTAATTTTCTTTGTTGACTCATATAATACATATCTAAGGGCCTAGATAGAAAAATTCCTTGGGTGAAACATTGACTTTTAAACA
The DNA here is from genome assembly GCA_001685095.1 of Ellobius talpinus. Classification (NCBI taxonomy): domain Eukaryota; kingdom Metazoa; phylum Chordata; class Mammalia; order Rodentia; family Cricetidae; genus Ellobius; species Ellobius talpinus. Next base: position 16,056 of record LOJH01030411.1, on the reverse strand, counting down.
AACGAAGTCACAAGAAAAATCAGTGTCTAGTTCAAGGTGTTTAAATTGGACCCACAAGTTGCAAATATTTAAATGTCAGACTTACCAAGAGCCATACTTTTTATAAGTATTCAAAGAAACTTCCTGCACAACTCCCAAAGTGTATCAAGACAATCATATCTTCTTGCCTTGCTGTGTAATTTGAATGTAGTTGAACTCCATAATCTCATAGGTAGTGGCAAGATTAGGCAGTATGGCTTTGTTGAAGTGAGTATGGACTCCTTGGAGAAAATGTGTCCCTGTGGATGTGAGCTTTGCAATTCTCTATGCTCAGGATACCATCCAATACCTCAGTCAACTTCCTGTAGCCTGCAAGATGTAGGTCTCTCAGCTTTTTCTCCAGTACCATGTCTGCCTACACATAGCCATGGCCCACCATGATGATAATGAATTGAACTTCTGAAATTGCAAGCTGCCCTCTCAATTAAAATCTTTTACTTATAAGAGTTTCCATGGTCATGGTGTCTCTTCACAGCAATAGAAACTTAGCTAACACACTTGCCTTTCCATACAATGAGATTTTGCTAATTTATTATTCTCTTTAGTTTTGAAAACTGCCCAATTTGAGTAGGATTTAGATTTTGATTCCTGGCCTCTTCCCATACAACTGTCACAGAAGTCCTTTACAAGCAGATAGGTCTCGATAGGGGCTATAAATAACAAATATACCCTATATAGAGTAATGGGATAGTAGTTAAAGTTATGGGAGAGAGACATACTGCATCTTTATTCATCTTCTAATACGACTTAATCAAGCTATCACTTGGAAGTCACTCATTTTATGCGATGTAGGAACTAGTTCTGTGAAGCAGATGCATCACTCTATGCTTCCAAAGAAAGAGTAAGAAAGCATTAACCATCCATTGATCTACCAAGTACCTATGAGGTTTCAAATCAGGTAATTTTCCGAGGGTGTTAGAAATGACAAAAAAAATCCACCTCTATAAGGAACACTGCAGCATGTACTTGGGTAATCATGAGAGTGTTGAGCTTTTTAGTACAGAGAAGATAGGCGCTGAGAGGCCCAACGAGACTCAAAAAAAACTGTTAGGTATACATGAAATTTTTATTTGTTAGAAATTAAAACAAATTTTCATACTAATGAGATGTATCAACTGGTTTCTACTTAATATTCAATACTGTAGGACATAGAACATCTTCAATATTTTTTAAGTTGATCAGTATTTTAATTGAAATATAATTAAATCATTTCCCCTTTACTTTCTCCCTCAAATCCCTATGTACACACTTTATCCAGCTCAAATTCATAGCCTCCTTTTCTTTGTTATTGTTACATATTTAAATGTCTAAATATATAAAGACAACCAGCTCCTATTTGTTACTTGTTTGTATATTGTTTGGGGGTGACAAATTGGTATTGGATAACCAATTAGAGAACTCATCTCTGGGACAAACTATTTCTCCCACTCTCAGCACTCCGTAGTTGCTCTTAGTTGCTCTTAGAACTACTCCTTAGTAGTTCTTCATCTATGGATGGGTTCATGAGAGATTTAACCTTTCCATGTTAGCATATCTATGGATGTTGTCCTGTGTTGCTAAGGTATCATGGGTGAAGTTTCTCTATCATCTCTAAGCAATACAATCTCACAGAAGACTTCCAGGTCCTCTGGCTTGCAGAATCTATCCACCCTTCTTCTGTAATGTTTCCTAAGCTTTGAGTGCAGGAGTTGTGTTGTAGATCTACCAGCTGGGGCTGGGCACCACACAGTCGCTTGTTCTCATCCTTTAATCAGTTGTGGTTTTCTGTAATGGTCTCCGTCTGCCATGAAGGAAGTCTGATAAGCGGTGAGAGCTGCACTTACCCAGGGGTATAAAGATTAATATTTATAATGCAGTTAGGAACTATAATGGTATAGTAAAGCAGCAGTAGTTGGTTCTTTCCTAAGATTCATGATGTAACTATTCTCAGGTAGTTGGATAGGTTTCCAGAACCAAATGATTTCCCACTGAGTCAAATTATACAACTGTTGGTTACTTCCAAGATGCCATTGTAACTGTAACACCCTTAGGATTTTTATGCTATGTTGGTTGTCGTTTTGACCTTTCATTATTAAGAGCAAATCTATATTAAAATGTTTGCTAAGCTTGGTAATGACATAGTCTATCTTCCAGAGGTAAACCTTGCTTCTGGATAGAGAGACAAAAAGAAGTAAGAAAAAATAATATAGAAAATGGGTCTTTAGTGTAGCCTAATAAGAGCTTAGGGCTTTTTTTCTTCAGAGTATAGCATAACCTTTTAAGATTGGGGTTTATTTAAGAATATTGTTATCTTTATCTCTCAGGCTTTTCTTGAAGTAATAGTTGTCATGGTATTTGTTTCCTGATTACTTTTATCAACTTAAGAATAGGAACCCAAGGGTCAAAATGAAAATGTATGCCATTCTTCCAGTCTTGTTTATGCAACTATTTCCAAGAGAGATTGTTTCACTGCAGACTTCCTGATATTCTGGCTCATATAATCTTTCGGCCCCATTTTCCATAATGTTCCCTGAGCCATAGACTTAGGATCTGTTTTGTAGAAGTCTTCACTGGGGCTAGACTTCCCGTGATCCATTGTGACCAGTTGTGGTTTTCTATAGTGGTCTCCACTTGCTGTAAAGAGGAGAGGAGTTCCTTTGATGAGGATTTAGAGATACACTTACCTGTGGGTATTAGGATAAAATTTAGAATGCATTAAGAAACAATGCTGGTCTAGCAAAGCAGCAATGGTAGACTCATTCCTAATGCCCAAGACTGCACTACCTCCAGGATTCCCGTACCAGGTATAATTTTCCTCCTGTTGACAGGACCTTGAGTCCAATTGCACAGCTGTTAGCTGCCACCATCATGGAAGTACCATTTATTGAAACTTTGCATATATCTTGTTATGATGATCTTGGCAATATAAATGGACATATTAATGTGGAGGGGGAATATTTTGCAGGATCCCATCCCTAGACAAAGAATTACAAGTAACTATCGACTGGAAATAAAAAGAGAATTGGTCTTTCCCAGATAAGCCTACTTACTGGTAATACAACACATGGTGGTCAGCCCTGGAACTATATACACAAAACAACAAAAATGGACTCAGTAAGTTGTATTTATGTGTTTATGCATACACATACATACATATATACATGTGTATGTAACAAAAAAATTCAAAGAAAAAGTGGCTATCAATTTGAGAATGGGGAAAGAGCATGACAAGTGTTAGAAGAGGAACCTGAGAAACTGGAGTGGGAAAAGGGATGTAATATTTGTAAAACATTTTAAAAAAAGATATGCCTAGGAGAAAAGCGTAAAGGAGTTTGGGAGGACTATTTTAAGTCTTAGACTTTAGATCAGAAAGACAAGGCATCCTGGAAATGTATATACACTCCAGTCCTGTTTATGAAGGCCATGATGGGAAAGGCCAAAATTTACAGTGGTAAGCCGAATTCATATCACGGTATATGATCTGAAAATTTCCTCAGTAGACAGCTGAGCAATGATTGACCAGTGTGACTTCTAAGCCACTTTTACCCAACTAAAACCCTAATCATATCCAACCTCACTATCCCTTTGCCCTGACCTATCTGACATGATGTGCAGAGGTGAATCCACCCAAATTAGTTTTCTGTTGTTCTCTAACATTTTTAATTTCTTAAAAAAAAGCTCTAAAAGCTCTAATTTATTCTCCTATAGTTCTCAAGGTTAAACAAATGAAATCTCACCAGCTAAAAAAAAAAAACAAGGAACCTTAGCATGCTGCAATCCTTCCTGTAGCCTTGGGGGAAGAATCCAGTTTGTTGCTCATGTGTGTTGTTCCTTCCAGGTGAACAACAGATGTCTCCATGTTCCTGCTCGCTGAATGCTAAACACCTGCTCTCAAAGGTCACCTATTCCCCACTGCAGGGCCCTTCTACTGTCTTCACAGCCAGCAGCAGGATGGAGCTGCTTTCACAATTCTGCTCTCACTTCCTTCCTGTCTTACATCTCTGACCCGGAGAGGAAGGGCATTTCACTTTCCTGTGATTAGAATATCTCCTGTCTGAATGTTCTTACCCCAATCACATCTTTAAGGAAAAACAGCCACAGGTTCTGAAAGTTAGAACACAGACACACGCAGGGATCTGCTTGGCTGCATGGTGAAGTTAAGCATCAAGGCTGACCTTGCTCAGATCAGAGAACGATCTGGATTGTGAGGGAAATCAGCCTACCATCAGGCTCTTGGATCACCTGCAGCGCAAACTGCGAGGCTTCGAATAGGCACCACACTTAACGTGCTGCTGTGTATGAGTGACTCTGGAGTCTCAAGGCAAGAAATAGACTTCGAAATAAAGAGATTAGGATGAAATATTGTATTGGAATCTACATAGCTTGAGACAAAGAACTAACAATAAATTTGTCAGCTACATAATATTCACTTCCTATTGTACAACAGAAATCTGTGCTTTCTATTATAAAAACTCTGGTAAGGGAAAATTAATTTTTTTATTAAAATGCAAAAATGCATTAACTATGCATTAATTTCTTTTGCTGAGTTCTTAGAGGTATTCTATCACTCTGGGTTAATTTGCTTTCACTAATTCAATCTGAAAAGGTAAATTTAAAACTGTTCTCTGTAATTTTGAAGTACATTTGCATCTTTACTTTGAAAAGCCCGTTTCTTCTGAACATTATTTAGACATATTAGCATTTTTCTACATGAGAGCTACTTGTAGAGAGGCAAAGCCAATTATAACCTCTTACTAATAAAAAATTTTCCCTAATCTTTATATTAAAGGAATCTTGTAATTCATGGTGCTAATATAAACCAATGATTATAGTCATTGATTATTTTACATATCTACTTTCCATGTGAATAAATTCAGGAGCAATACCTTATTGTCAAATTCTTATTCACTTAGCTCATAAAGTTTGTCCAGGGAAACAGAAATCTGTATTCCATTTACAGTTTGACTTAACCTTTCGTTGGCTCCCCTGGGAACGTTCTACAACAATGATAGACACTCAGTATGCAGCACCAGAAAGGGGGCTTTGACAGAACAGCAGCTGCAGAGGCTCTAGGGTGTGTATCTTCACTATTAACTAAACCATATTTTTCTGTTTGCTCAGCCAGTGCTATTTACACAGTGAATTATTATTATATAGATAACCATCAGTTATTTTGATCTATCACATGTCAGGGTTAATAAAGATGTGCAACATACAGAGTGCTGGTAATCAAAATGTATAAGAGCAAAATTTGTTGTCCCTGACGTGATCTGAGAAATTAATCCAGTTGTAAAGAGGGCCGGTGTTTTGTGAAAAGGGTCTGGAGACTCATACAAAAGACACATTGGATGACGTAACGAATATGAGCACGAAAGGAGAAGTCCCTTCCCAAAACGATGAGCACTATTATTGCTGTCACTCTGCTCCTGAGATGGCATTAGGTGTTTAACACACATTAGCACACTTTGTACAACAGCTGCGTAATTGTGTGACATCATTTTAGAGACAGCAAAACTGAGGCTCAACAAGGTATTTTGTTTTCCTTTGTTTTGTTCTGTTTTGAGTTAAGATTAAGTAACTTGAGGTTTTAATCTGAGCATGATTTCAGGAGTCTTGTTGTTTTAGGAGTTTACTAAAAACCTCACCAAACACGGGAACATTATTCTTACTGGTGAAGAAACAGTGTTTTCTAAGCTTTTGGAATACAGAATAAAGAATTATTTTGCCATACTGTGTCAATAAATAAAATAGTTTACGTTAACATAAATGATAATTGTCAGACAATAAGCAACTTACCCATGCTTCCTCATTAACATTCTCAGTCAACATTAAGAAGGAATTCAGGAGGAAAGATGCAAGATGGTGGCAGCTGCTGGCACCCAAGGGACCACTGAGAGACCCAAAGACTCTGAGGGGAGACGCGGTGGCAGAAAGTGGAGAGAAGTAACAGTAAAGAAGCATGTCGTTGCCAACTAGTGCCCGTTCTTAGCCTGCATTTAAGGTTCCGGCCACCACTGGCCCGGCCTTGCGCGTTGGTGGAGCTACCTCCGCTGCAGCTCAGGCGGCTTGCTCCTCCTGTTGGGAAGGAAAGCGTGACATGCTTGCAATGTGGCAAACATGGTGGTCATGCCTGGTGAGCCAGGAGGGCAAACTGTGCCAAGGAGTGGGCAGTGTGCAGCAGCCAGAAGGAGAATCCTGCCCCTGCTGCGGCTGAGGCCGTGTTGATGTCCATGGCCCATGCTGCAGCCAGAAGCCATGTTGATGCTGGTGGTCAGTCAGTGCTGCCACCACGTTGCCACCTGAAGGTGTGCTGCCACCAGGAGCCATACTGCAACCAGAAGCCATGCTGTTACTAGAAGCCTTGTGGATGATCCACAGTGCTGTTGGAAGCCACTGAAACCAGGTTGGAGGTCTAAGGTCTGTGATCTCTGCTGCTACCAGAAACCATGTGGAAGTCCATGATCCATTGCTGCCAGCTGCTACGGACAAAGAGCCTTCTTTTGCAGTGGTATCGATAACTGAAGACTCGTGATTGAGAATGAGAGACGCTGAAGGCTTCTGTGACAACTTCCTTTCCCCTGCCCCCCTCCCTGAGAAGAAACAGTCTAGACAGGACGCTGTCATAGAGAGTCCTTAAACCTGTGATAAAGATGCTGAAGTGAGCATGTGATCAAGCTGGAATCCCTGAATGTGGCTGACAATGGGGGCTGACTGAGAAGCCAATGATAATGGCACTGGGATTTGATTCTACTGCACGTACTGGCTTTTTGGGCTCCTAGTCTGTTTGGATGGCCTGGATGGAAAGGGGAGGGCCTTGGACTTCCCACAGGGCAGGGTACCCTGCCCTCTCTTAGGGCTGGAGGGGGGAGTGGGAGGGAAATGGGAGGGGAGGAGGTGGAAATTTTGCATGGTATTATTTATAAAGCAAAAAAAATAAAGATGCTGAAGTGAAACTCTTCACAGTTGATGGCTTTTGGTGGGAAAGGAATCAGTTATCTTTTAGAAGTTAGCCACTGGAAGCTTGATCATGCTCCAATGAGTATGTGGGCAAGCAAATTGGTCTTGGTGGGACTTTTTTATCTCTTTACAGGGAAGGCGCAAGGGTGAGAGAGCTAACCTGAGAGGAATGGGAGGCAAGTGTGATGGGGTGCATTGTGTAACATTCCCAAATAACTAATAAAAAACACATATCAAAAGTAAAAAAAAGGAAATTCAGAGCACACTTGGGTGCCAAAACAATAAATGTGGATTAAAAACTCTGCAAATGTGCAAGTGTGTGTGTGTGTGTGTGTATACACGTAAGGAATTTATTTTTAATTTGGCTTCAATGAATTTAACAGTGGCTTCGTAATGTCTCAAAATAATTATTCAAATATAAGTATGTTACTATTTAATAATACTAAACACCCCATTTGTGTTACATACAATATGACTTTATAATAAAAGTTATTTGTGTAACTAAATTGTATTCCTAATAAATAATAAGGCACAGGTTGATTCACTACATGTTAACCCATTTGTAACAAAATAATGGCTAATTTCTTCTTTCAAATGACCATGACTTCCATTTAATTCACAAAACTTCCAAGAAGGTTTCATTGTAGAAATAGCACCAGAACTTCAATCCTGTACGTTTTAGTGACTTTATGCAATTCTATAAACCAGAGAGCCAATGTCTGCTGTCTGGCTTGCTAAATCATTAATATTAATTTCACCATTTTGAATAACAATATGAAGTTTTGTGCATGCATAAGCTCCCTTGAGATCAAAATTTGTACAGTCTTCTTTGTCATCCAAGGAGTTCAGTTCTAAAACTCAGTCATGGTACAAGCATTTTCTGTTTTCATAATGAGTTTGATCTTTGTATGAAATCAGAGAGTGACATAAAGCATGTATTACTCTTGAAAAGAACTCGTTATATTGAAACATCTTATATTCAGAAAGTTCGAGCATCTAACAGCAGTCAAATGTCAACAATGTTTGTATGAGGAATAAACAGCAAGAGGAATTTCAAAATTTCAAAAGTTAAGTATTCAGCAACTTGCTGCACGCAGAAATTCAGCACAATATCAGTGGCCTTACTGGAAAGACACTTGTTCCCTTCTTCCTGCATATTTCAACCAAGGAAAAAAACAAAACATTGTTGAAAATGTACAACTAAAAACTCCAAACCAATCCAGTTCTGCAAAATCAGCATTGAGACTAAAATGAGTGACAGACTCTAAGTGTGGCCCAGAAACTAACACAGTAAAACTTTTCTTGTATCTATTCTTAGTATGTCTCCATGTCATGTCTTAAGAAGGCTCTTTGAACAGGTGGAGCCAAGTTTTAAAACCATTCTGTTGGGTTAACCAAGAATCGTGTGTGCTGATAAAACTTTCAGTTCTGTATTCATGTGTTTTTAAAACTACTTAAAAAGATTTATTTACTCCTCTTTTGTGTATTTGAGTGTTTTCCTGCATATATGTATTGCAGTACATGTATGCCTGCAGTTAGAAACAGTTGTCGTAGCTGACAATGGAACCAGCTGCATCTACAAGAGCTCCAAGTGCCCTAAATGGCTGAGCTATCTCTCCAGGCCCTAGTGTTTATGCATGTTAGTTATTTATTAACACAATAGACTCAGAATCATAATTTCAACAACAGGGTATACCACCTCAGAAATAAGTTATACCATGATCTACCTATTGTCACAGAAGATAATAAAAGAAGAAATCAAGCTTGCCTTTCATACCAATTATAGACAATATCTATCACCTCCAGAGCCATGCCACTTTATAACAGAGCTGGCTACAATTACTAGCGAAGATGCAATCTAGAAAGTGTCAGAATATTACATTTCCGTGTCATTTGGGACAGCAATTTCTTTAGAAGGAAAAAATTAATGAAGAGTAAAACAATTATTCTTTCAAGTAAAGGGTTAAGGATCCCTTCTTTCCATGGAATTGTTTAACTTATGTAACTACAAAAGCATCAGACAAAACATCACTATCCTTATAATATTAAAAGGCACTTTCAAGAATATTTAAATGTCTTTACATATTCACATGTCAATGAAAAACCAAATAAAACATCAGACTGCATGATTAGATTTTCATTTTTATATTACTGAAATGATTTATTGTAACTTGACTATATTTTGATATTTCATCCCTCAAAACCTTATGAAAAAGATTAGTCTCAGATCTTTAATTCAGCGAACTCTGTTCCATAATCCCTTAATGACTCAATTTCCTAGCTGCTTTCCCACAATTGCTTTTACAGAACTTGTATTTATCTCCCTCCCTTGGGAAAATATAAACTCCAGTGCACTTCCGAGCCCATCTCTCTGGTTTCTATTTTTTATAATACAAGAAACTGTGGTGTGTCACAACTAGAGCTATAAAGAAGACCTTCAAGAATTTTTAAATTACTGAAACCCCATATAAAAGCTGACCTTTGCGTCTATGGCCTGTCTTCAGTTACAATGATGCAGCCTCTTAAGCTAAGCAAATCAGCCACATAGGGCATCCTGGCACTAACAAAGTTGTAGGATGGATTAGTGAAAGAAAGAGAGAAGATGGTTTTCTTTTTATAACCTCACCTCTGCTCCTATTTGAAAAGCTGAAAAATATCAAAGCTAAGCTGTTTTCCCTGCTGGTATCCAGAGAGCAATTATCTTGTCTTCCACCTGCCTCCTTGGAATAGGTCTTACAATGGTTAAGCAAGGGGCTCATACATCATGTCAATCAAATCACCAAGTGAGTTTGCTTCTTGTTAGAATGTATAAATGGAAATATTCATAGACTCCAAATATTATTCAAGAAATCAATTGAGAGACTTTCTCCTTTTCCAATCCAAACACTATCTTTGAGTTCATACAAAGGATTTCAGATGTCTATGGTACTTGGCCATCACTGGGAAATAGGAGCCAACAATCAACATGATTGCAATCCATTAGAAATATTTATGATCATAAGCAATCATTTAAGAGCAGGAATGATGAATTTCTGGACTGACAAAAGTCCATCATTATTGCCCACATCAAAACCCACACAAGCAAACAGGTAATGTGAACCTTATCATTTTCTCTGTGTTTTGAAGTTACTCAGGTCAAGATATCACAATGCAAGGACGCTTCAGGAAATACACAGAGCCAGTTTGAAAGTCTCAATAACAAAAGAAATGGGTTGATTTTATACCATGGTTTTCAAAGGGGATTAGGCGTGGCATCTACAGAGGCGCCAATAAATACTTCCCAGGGCCACTCTAGCATTTTGGTCTGCAGGCTGACTCCTTTATTATTGCTCCAGGACCAGCTGTAACCCTTTTCATTTTATCTCTGACTATAAGAGGAAACTCCAAATGGCATCAGATAGGACAGAATCCAAGCATATATTTCTTTAAGGTCTAATTTGTTTGTTTGTTTGTTTTTGTTTCCTGGAAATCGCTAATTTGGTGCTAATATTGTGTTTAAGAGGACAGGCATGGCACCTATCCTTTTCCTTCACACATGACCACGTTTAAGGGCATGCTTAAAAGAACAAAGAATGAAGACTTTACTAGCCTTAGGCTATGTCCTGCATAGATGACCTGGGAGTATACTCAAATTGTATTTTAACAGCATTAATTTCCATGTGTGCATGAACAACAGACAGGAAATGTCTTAAACTCTAAATTGTCACTACCTAACCCGTGTTGAGCAGGTCCCAAGTACCAGGTAGTGGACAAATGAATGCCTTATGAACACATGTTGCATTCAAGGGCTTGTGTCTTTAATTTGAAGAAGGGAAAACAAATATATTGTTACTCAGAACTCAATTTCTCCCCTTGGTTGATCGGATTTTCATTTTCCAAATTAAAACCGATGGCCAATGATAGTACTTCATCTTCAATATGCGGCACCATTGCATTTCTCACTAACACTATGGAGATCTGCTAAGATGATTTAAACAAAGACCATTACTATTTGAATTAGTATAAGGCTTATGACAACTGATGCACAGATTTGGGGTTCTTTGTGGTGTTTCCAGTGTTGGGTGGTTGTTTCCTGGTGTCACTACACAATTGTCTGGTACTCTTGCAAGTAACATTATGCCTATATTCATCTATTAAGTCTTTGCTCAACAGAGACAGTCCCCCTAAAAACCTAGAGGACATTCTTAACATGTGTAGATCAGTTTCTTATATAAAAAAAGTTTATTGTTTTGCTGATTTATTTTTAGAACATTCTTGGGAATTTTGAGTTTTAAACACATTAAAGAATGTTGAGTCAGGCGGTGGTGGCACACGCCTTTAATCCCAGCACTTGGGAGGCAGAGGCAAATATCTGTGAGTTCGAGGCCAGCCTGGTCTACAATAGCTAGTTCCAGGACAGACTCCAAAGCTACAGAGGAAACCTGTCTCAGAAAAAAAAAAGAATGTTGAGTCAGAAGTAGTAGATGACTAGGAGGACACTGTCTTGTAGACACCACAGAGCAGCTGCACCTATGAACTACACAGAATCTGTGTAAGACCAAACCAGACCAAATACATACAAAGGAGAGGTGGGCATGAAGTTCTACTCCATAGAAGAAGAGCTCTTGTCAGTTCTTAGCTAGAGATCTACCTTCCTACAGTTCTCTTTATCAGCAGGCATTTGTTCGGTGTTTAGGGTTCAGACAATAGCATTCCATTTAAGATATTCACAGATACCCAAGGACATAAAATTACTACCTGCCCAAGCTTAACTCCTTATACTCACCTTTACCTCAGTTTACTGATGGTTTTAGTTCAGGAAATTTAATGCTTGTGTTTTATTCTCAAGGACAGCAGAAGAGATAATTAACTTAATTAACTGTAACTCAGAGAAAGACTCACAACACCCATGATCAGAACAGCTGATAACAGCATACCCCAGAACTGATAATTTAGAGGTCTGGGTCTCTTCTTTGTTTCTACCACCTAGAGCAATAAGCATAAAATCTAGACCTAGGCCCATAGAAACTGCAGTGTCTGGTGAAAGTGCTTATCAGATCAGGAGCCATTAGCTTCCCCCTGATTTTTTATGCAGGTTGCCTGGCTACCCAGTATCCTCTATGCATGCTGGGAGAGAAGAAGCAGCACACTGATTTAAAATACACTCCATGCCCTATTCATAATTTAATGAAAATAAACCTTTTAGCTCTTTTATCTACCACCTTTAAAAGTAGCATAGTGCACTAACTGTCCCCTCCAGAATCTTCTGGTGATTTAATTTAAGTAACATTCTCCATTAAGGAGTTCACTGGACATGCACTACCTACTCACTCCCACCTTTGAGCTGAAAGCCATGATTCTCTGTGTGCATGTGAAAACTCTTATCTGATTTTTATGGGGCAAAAAATTCCAGCACTAGAACCTGCTAGGGCTGAGGAATTGCTGGTTATAAGGGTATATATGACTGGGATCATTTGCAATGAGGAGGGCAAGGAAGAACAATGGGAAATAGAGAATAAGATGGAGGGAAGAATAATAAAGAAATATGGATAGATGGATCCTGTTGTGAGTATATATCTTAATCCCCAGACTTTAGCCCCCTTCATGATATCTTTGATTGAACCCTTAGAGGGGTTTCTTAAGAGCTGGACTCTTAGGGACCCCATTATGCCTGATGGGCAAAGGAACAAAAAGTTGAGTGGGAGTGGAAGGGGTATGAATCTAGGAAGAAGAAGGTGAATGGGATCAAATGCTCTGTGTAAAATTCTCAAAGAACTATAAAAATAAATAGTGAAGGAGTGTGTAACCAGGCAGCAGATATTTTTCACTCTCTAACACTAGTGTAACTGGCAATGGTTTTTTAAAAAATCTCAAGCAACACAATTGTATACAGACAAGTGTGTATGTGTCGCACAAACACACACACATGCCAAAAAGAAAAAAAAAACCTCATCAGCCATTTATTGAAAGTAACAAAACTGCAGCTACCCAATGACCTAAAATAATCTGAAGTGAAATTCAGAAATTATTTGTTATTCAAAATAAAAAAATCCACTGAAAATACCCTGACTAACTTGGACTCCAAACATCTTAGCCGAAGGTTAAACAGGCACGAAGGTCATGTTTTTACATCATGTGTCGTCACTGCACACTTTTTATCATGATTTTTCTTATTGTTTATGTTTTCAGGAAGGAATGTACAATTTATTATAGTTTCATTATTTAGGTTTTAATCACAAATTTTTTCAGTCACTCCAAATTTGAAATAGAATTATTAAATCTGCATATTTAAAATAAATTAACACAACTTAATGTCCTCTCATAATTAATGTGATATCTTTAAGAAATAAACTGCAGGATGCTAGTCTCATAAAAAGGCTTTTAAAAGTGCCTTTCAATTGCAAAAAATAAAGATAAAAAAATCAAATTACCCAAACAATAAATAGGTTAACATACTGAATAGATGATAGATCTCAAAGGAAGAAATATAATGGCCAGAAAATGTTTGAAAAGTATTCAACATGCTTAGGCATTAGAGAAATGCAAATTAAAGTTGTTTTGAGATTCCATCCCATTCCAGTAAGAATGGCCACTATGAAGAGAACAAAGGGAGCAAATGTTTCTGAGGATCTGGGGAAAGAGGAGCCCTCATTTACTGCTGATGACAAATTGGCAAAGCCCCTGTGGAAATCAGCAAGCAGGAAAATGAATCATACTATTCTCTACCTAATTTTAAAACACTAGAATATACATAAGTCTGCGTATAAATATGCATACGTAGTTTAAATGAAATTTTCCCATCTGGGTCCACAACATTCCCAGAGCCAAAGATCATCTAACAGAAACCCCAACACCAAGCATGAGAGAACCTCTTTTGAATTGCTGGTCAGGATTTTCCATAAGACTCCCAAAGTATTACAAACTGTTGCCGTTGTCCTTGATGTCCTCCCAGAGCTGGAACATAAATATTTCTGAAGACACCATGCACTTCAGACACAGGACCCAGAGGCCTCTGTGCAGCACTGATCGGGAACTGAAAGCCTCTTCCCTGAGGATCAGCTTTCAAGGTACAAGAAGGCACCATGAAAGCATCTGAAAGAGGGAGGCAACCACAGTCCTGCCATCTATGATGCTCACGAATGACAGCAATGACCAGCATGGCACCATAACTCTAAGAGTGCAGTAGTGGCATGCGTACCTTGACAGTAACTGAATGCTATTTAATTGAACTTAAGATCAACACGAGGGAAATTATACCTGGTACTGGAAGCCTAGCCAACTACCCAGGGCTGATGAAGTCACAGAACTTGGAGGAGAACCTACAAACACCACTTTACTAAACCAGCATAATCCCTAACTACATTCTAAATGTTTGTCCTCACGCCCACATATAAATGTAGTACTCACCCCTCATCAAGGAAACTACTCTTTGCAACAGATGGAGAACATTACCAAAAACAATAACCAACTATAATGCACAGTTGTGGGACTCGGTCCCAATGGATACATCTACAAACACTCCCATACTTAAGGCTCAGGAATCACTGCCAAGAGGGAACAGAAAAACTTTGTAAGCCGGAGGTCCAGGGAGCTTGTTGTGAGAATGTATCTCCTAGGAATGCCAGAAGGTATACCCATAAAGTCCCATCAATGTGACTGCTTAAACAGGAGCTGAATGAGGACAACAGCAACAGACAGACTAAAATGGATGGGAAAAGCCCATGAGGCCTCAATCCTACAAAAAGAACTATAGTCAAATAAAGAATGCTGGAAACAAGAGAAATAGTCTTACCCAGGAAAGAGAACACTGGTTGGCTATCCAATACCAAATGTTCAGCTCTGAAAAATACATATAAGTAACATTATACAAACTAAGCTGGTTGTACTTATGTATTATGATTCCACACACACGCACACACACACATACACATAGCAACAATTAATCAAAAAAGAGGTCAATAATTTGAAAGAGAACAAGGAGGAATATTTGTGAGAATTTGGAGGGACAAAAAGAAAAGGAGAAATGCTGCAATTATAATCTCAAAATATAAAAGAAATAGTTATGTTAAAAGTGAACTATAATATAGGCAGCTGTACCACTCCTGGCTACATAATAAATGATTCCAAGCCAACATATCACAAAAATATTTGTATCTCAGTTGCTCTGCTAGTCACAATATAAAGAGAACCAGCCTAGAAGGCCATCAACACATGAATTGACAAAGGAAATATGATATCATAATCAAATAAATTTTCCTCAGCTGTAATGAAAAGTACAATGGTGGCGTTTGTAGAAAAATGGCAGTGATTGTTATATTAAGTAAACCCATGTTTCCTCTCAGATGAGAAATCTAGATTTGAGTGCATGTGTGTGTGTGTGTGTGTGTGTGGAGAGAGAGAGAGAGAGAGAGAGCCATATAAGGATCAAAAGAGATATTGAGGAAGGAGGCATGATGGGAGGGAGAGAAAGGAAATAAACCAAAAGGAAGGACTATTTGGGCTGGAGAAGGAATCCAGGAAGAATGGCACAAAGGGGATGGAGGGGGATAATTATGTATGTGTATAAAATGTCACAATGAAATCCATTGCTTTGTAAGCTAAATTTTAAAATGAATTTTCGTAAAACACAGCACAAGAAAATCCTCAACAAACATGTGCTAACCATATTTCGACTTTGCTATAGAAACGGGTGAGGAGGATGTGTGGAGATCCTTGTTTGACGCTGGGGGAGGACAAGCAGTAGAAAAAGACGAAGAGAAACAACGTGATGGAAGCAGCAGGATCCGCTATCAGAACGGTGACCTTTGTGCTAACATTGGAATGCAAGGAAACACATGCGAGAGGAAAAAGAGCTTTCTAGACAGGAAGAAATTCAGCAGGTGGCAATCATGCAGTGAGCAGAGAAGAGAGGGTCACAAAACAGGCTCAGAGATGACAGGCTGGTGTGGGAGCGAAGGGCCTCAGAGGCCCGAATGGGGAGAGAGTGGGTTTTCTTTTTTTTAATTTTTTTTAATTTTGCAATTCAAAAATTTACACTTCCTTCCTCTCCCCCCACTCACCCTCCTCCCTCCCCCTCCCTCCTTAAGAGAGGGCAGGGAACCC
>LOJH01030409.1:3090-20206 GCA_001685095.1 Ellobius talpinus | reverse complement strand
CTAGCCGTGCAGGAGCTGGGTGGGACGAAAAGCAGGCCTGCTCTCCCCTATCACCTATCACTACAAGGGAGAGAGAGTTACATAAGTCCTGGAGGGTTGGCAGCTTTGGCGCTTATAGTACAGATCACCTCATAAAGCCTTGCTTGGGTCTCAGACTGGAAAACGTCCAGTCAGATCACAGAGCAGACCTGGGTGGAGCAAATCACAGAGCAGAGGTTGATATTTTCCTCTATTTGAGAGCTGCTCTGTCTTAGTTCAGCCCCTTCCCCCCTTTACAACAAGAAGAAAGAACAATAAGAGTCATTTGAATTATTTTCTTACCCAGGAGTGAGGGCTGACATGAAAAACAAATACCTTCTCATACTTGTGCATTAACTTGCTGGGATCCTCATAACCCCCCAGGAGGTTGCTTCTTAACACCCCATCTCACAGCCATGAATGCTACAGCAGAAAGAATTCACAGGGCTCTGGGTCTGAGGTGGGACCCTGAGTCTCCGCCTGAGTCCAGTTCCAAGTTGGCACAGCACGGAGTCACACGACTCCTGTACAGGGCTTTCCTGAGGCCTGGGTACATCTCACAGGACAAAAGAAAACCACCAACAACTTCACAATGTCTGGGCTGTTTTTGCTCTTGCTTTAAAACGATCACTGATCTGACCTCATTTTACATTTAGTTTTGTTTACATTTAGCAAAGCCTTGTTTCAGGGCTACTGTGTGCCTGACTCCGAGCTGGGTCCTAGAAATAAGTGGGAAAATACACACATATATCAAGGGACTTGTTGTCCAAAGTTTGGGAGACTGTGTGAATTATTAGAAAAGACATGTTTTTCAATGTAGCTGATTCAGGGACTTAGAACTAGATATTAAAATTCAAAGGTCACAATCCTGTGGACTCTCAGTGAGAGGAGTAAACCCCTCTAAAGAACAAGTAGTAAATTAATGCACCCCCTATTTTTTTAAAGAATTTTACTTTTTAAATTATGTACATGTGCACATGAGTGCAGGTGCTTGTGAATACCAGAAGAGGGCATTGGTGTCCCTGGATCTGGAGTTACAAGCAAATGCTTTTGTGAATGTTGGCATGCAAACTGAGGTCCTCTGGAAAAACAATGTGTGTTCATAACTGCTGAGCTATCCTTCCTCCCTTTATTCCTTTCTCCCTTCCTTCATTCCTTCATTCCATCCTTCCATCCTTTCTTCCTTGTTTTATTTGAGATGGGATCTATGCAGCCAAGGCTGGCCTTGAGTTCCTATCCTTCTGCTTCTACCTCCCAAGTGCTGGGCCTATAGGCATGCAGCACCATATCCCAGTAAAACAGTAAATAGTTTAGACTTTTGTGGACCACACCATCTCTATTGCTTGAACTCAACTCAGCCATGATCATGTGAAAGTATCCATAGACAATCCATAAACAAACCAGCATGGTTGGCTTCCACTAAAACTATTTGTGGATAGTTCAATGTAAATGTAAGGTAATTTTAAATGCTACACAACTGTAATCTTCCCTACCACCCAGCCACCTAAAAATGTGAAACTTGTCCTTTGCTCATGAGTCACATCAAAGCAGACAGCAGGAGAGGTTCTGCTGTCCCTGCCTTACAGCCTCAACAGTGATCCAGAAGGTATTTGGGAAGGCAGAGGGCAGCAGCAGAGTCCATGATCCAAGAGAATCAGGGAAACATTGGGCAGTGACTGGAATCACTTGTCCCAGTGAGGAGGGACAAGCTCTCAGTTGTGACTTTGGGCTGGAAGCTTTGGTGCAGGTTTCTGAGGAAACAGATTCTTCTTTATTACTAGAGCAAACTCAAGAGTCTCTCCTGATACCCTGAGAAATTCTGGGACAGTTTAGACCCTCTCATAGGCGAACAACTACAACTTAATGCAAGTGAATTCAAGTGAGGGCGGGGAATGGATCAGTTTGCATGTGGAGTGGGTGTCTGTCAGATATAAATGCTCAAGCAGAATGATCCAAGCCCAGTTACAGCCCTCTCCTGCCCATGGTTCACATCTCCTCAGAGCTGGTACTGCCATCATAGAGACCATGATGGAAGAATAGTCGCTACAGTGAATGGGTTCTGTCCTAAACCAGGCATGACCAATGTGGAAGCATGGAGAAGTCATAAGGGCACATCCGTTATGGGTGGAGTAGGCCCCTGACACAGAGGGCTGGTGAAGCAGGCTCACTCAACTCAGTCACCTATGGGAAGATGCCACAAGAAAGTCTTCCCTAGATACAGGCCCCTCTGTTAGTGACATTTCTCATCACTTTGACAGAACACCTGATGTAAACAATCTGTGGGCAGAAGCCTTGCTTTATGTCGCAGTCTCGGGATGTTCACTTCTTTGCAGCAGGGAGGTACATAAGAGCAAAGCTGCTCACCTCACAGTTGGTTGCCAGTCACCAGGAAGCAGGCAGAGGGGAATATTGAAATTTACTGTCTTTACTCTCCTCTTTTAATTCCACAGCTCAATCCCAGCCCAAGAGATGATGCCACTCACCTTCAGGATGGATCATCTGCCGTCAGTGAAATCTCTCTGGTCACAGCCTGTAGAAACAGTCAGAGTGTACCTTGCCAGTCTCCTAGGAGACTGTAAATCCAATCAGGTTGACAATGAAGATTAGTCATAATACTGGTTGGTCTTGTACTTCCCACATTCAAAGAACTTGAGAAGGAAATTTCTGTTCTTTAGAAATTACCCAGTTTCAGGCATGCTGTCACAGCAGAACACAGTGGACAGAGGCAATGACCTTTCTCATAGGCATCACTTTAGTCTCATGGACCTGGCCAGCTGATAGGGGCATCCCTAAGCCAACCATTGTTGTTTAGAAGGTAAGTTTCTCTATTTATTTCCATTCCTACTCTGCAAACAGGGAAAGAAATTAAATTGCTTCTAAGCCCAGAGTAAGAGCAGAGGAGTTGGATCCCAAGTAAAACTGAAATATTGTTTTCAAACCATGGAATGGATGCTAGACAGGTAAAGGGGAGACAGGCATTAGCCACTGCCTTGGGAGTTAGCCACTCCCATTGAGTGGGAGCCTGAGGACTGGGGAACTAGAGTCTAAATCTGAATGCAAACTATGGTTGTATCCAAGCATCAGGATGCTTGAGACAGAGAACTTATGACCCCCTTATGACCCATACTTGGCTAAAAATGAGTCAAATTAGACCAAGCTACATTATTTCCTGAGGCCATTAGAGAAGAGGGGGCTTCTATGAACACTATTGCTATGCCAGTTTTGGCCCACTGGTGACCACTCAACCATCCCAAGGTAACTGTCCACTCAAGATTAGAATAGTGTGCCGGAGAAACAGAACCTTCTTCTCTTTTCACAATTGCTCTTCCAATATTTCTGTCAGAGTCTAAGGAAAGAGCAGCTCTGTATTGTCGCATATCTGTGATCCAACACTTAGATGAAGACAGAGAGAAACCAGAGAGATCCAGAAATTCTAGAAGCTGCCTGGTGTCTCCTGATGAGACCATTCCAATGGACTGTTGATCCGAGGTCCTTCCTCTCACTCAGGTATTACCCACAATTCCTTTCTTTTGGTGAATGCAAGTATTTCTTTCTATTGGGCTCAGACCCCAAAATGAAGTGTTTCAGGTAGGATATGTGTTTGGTCAATGTCAGTAGATAACTCTCAGCTGCTTTCTCAAATGGTTGTGCCAATTTATCTCCTACCAGCAACCTGTGATAATTCCTTTTACTGTACACACTGCCAGGTTTTTTTTTAACCAGTAAGACATATTTTTTTTTCAGATAGCATCACCCCAAGCTTCTAGATAAGCTGTGTTTGAAATGAAGGCCCATAGACCTTCTGCTAGGTATAGAGGTCCACCCCATTTCTCCCTCATCCTTATGGTACTGGGTTTCAAGAATTGTAGGTGCTGTATAGAAAAGACCAGAAAAGCTCTTCCAAGAGGGATTAGCTTCTGGTGTTTGGAAAACCCTGGTGCAGATGGAAGTTGGCTGTCTTGGTGTGTTTGGAGTGAGGTCACAAAGCAACATAGACCCATTTCTTACCATTCTGGAGGCCCAGGGTGTCTGGTCCCTGGTGAGGGCTATCTTTCAGGCTCCAGAATGCTGACTTCCTCACAGATCCTCTCAGAATTGAGCTTTCCAAGATCTCCTTTGTAAGTCACTAAAACTTGCTGTGTGACCTCATTACCTCCCAAAATCTCCACCCCATACACCCATTGTGTCGTGTATAAATGCTGAGGAGACACTAATGTTTAGTGCATATTACAACTATCTCGGAGTGCTGGAGAGGAATTCTCCACAGATACAAAAATGGGGGAATTTAGAGATCACCCAATGCCTCCATCAGTTGGCCTACAGGCAAACACACTAGGCTTTTTCTTGATCTATGATCAGTGAGGTAGGTCCCAGGCCCATGAGTGGTGCCACCTGTGGCAGGTGGTCCCCAGAGGTATAAGACAGGTAGTTGAACATGAGCCTGGAAAGCAAGCCAGTGCCTGTCCTCTGTCCCAGTTTCTGCTTCCAGGTTCCTGCCTTGATTTCCCTTAAAGAAAGATTGGTATGGGGTGCACATGCCAAGGAAACCCTTCCCACTCTGAGCTGCTTTTGGACATGGTGTTTTGTCGCAGCAGTCTCTGCCTTCTCTATGAAGACTAGAAGTAAGTTAATATAGTATTTTTAATAAATTTGTGCAGGAATCAAACTTTCATGGGGTGGAATTTTCTACCTGTGGTATTATGGTGGCACTCAAAAACTTCAGGTTTAGGGGAATGTCATGGGCCATGAGAAGCAGGTGGCAACTAGTGTTCAGATGTCAATCCACCAGAGACATGGTTATCTAATGGAGGATTAATCCTGTCCAGACAAGGTCTGCAGGCCCATCGACTCTGAAAGCTATTGTTCACTTTTGCTGAAGCAGCTTGGTATCTCCCCTATACACACTGTATTATAGTGTATAATCTCATGTGATGTGTGCATGTAATCTCATGATGGCATCTCAATCTTATGGGCACATATATTAGTGGGTGGTCAAGTTGATGACTTCATTTAGCTATATGGTTCTGATATATAAAATATATGCTGGGACTTGCTTCATAACTTAATCTATTTGTCCCACAAGGACTGCGGACATTTAAAAGCCTGCCTTCTTCTTTTGTTTACTGGATGGCTTCCCCCACCCGAGAGATGTCCAATGAGAGAATTTAGTCACACAGCCAGAGACCCTGGTTCCCACAGCCATATCTCCATTCTGTTCCCTGAGATATATTAGAAGCCACCTCCTTGCAACTATCTTCCATTTGGAAGGATATGCAGTCAGGAAAAGAGTCTTTCATTTAGATCACATGTGGGACCTTCAACAATAAAGGGATGTCCAAGCTCAGAGAATTGCCTTTGTTTTGCATGTGTATATAAGCTACA
This sequence comes from Ellobius talpinus, assembly GCA_001685095.1. Taxonomy (NCBI): domain Eukaryota; kingdom Metazoa; phylum Chordata; class Mammalia; order Rodentia; family Cricetidae; genus Ellobius; species Ellobius talpinus. The sequence continues at coordinate 14,806 of LOJH01030409.1, read as the reverse complement.
AACTTTACAGAATAAGAAGAGAACAGCAGGAGAAGAATAAAGAAGCTGATGCAGAAAAGTATGTGGTGGACAGTTCATTTTCACCCCCAGATTCTTCTAGTCTCATGCTTGCTGTAAATCTTCTGAACACCGAGGGGACACCGAGGTCCCCAACGGGGGCATTCTTGATTTTCAGCTAATGGTTGCTCAACCTGTATTAGAGGTAGAGTTGCTATGCATTCCTTGTCTCTCAGACTGGGTTTACAGTATCAGAAAGTTCACATAAGCAAATGTAAGATTCTCACCAAAAGTCCATGTGGAACTCCCTACACGCAACCAGAGTGCTAAAAAGTGCCAGCACATCTTGGTGCAACCATGTTAAAAAGTATATAGTAGTTACTTTCTTATTGCAATAATAAAACACTATGGTCAGAGTCACTCATAGAAGGAAAGGTTTATTTGGGGCTTACAGTAACAGAGGGATAAAAGTCCATCACCATCATGCCAGGGTTCATGGTGGCAGGTAAGCAGGCAAGGCACTGGGGCAGCTGCTAAGAGCTTATATCCTGATCCACCAACTGGAAGCAGAGGACTCTTGTGAACCCTGAAAGAGTTTGAATCTAGAATGTCCTCCAATAGTCTTTACACCAATGTTTGGTCCTCAGTCTGGCAGTACTGGGAAGTGATGTCACATGGCAGAAGGCCGCTAGGTCACTGGGATGTTCTTGGTGTTCCCATCCCCCTTCTCTTACTTTTCAGCAATGACATGAGACTTCTTCCATCATGGATCTTCACAGGGACACCCACCAAAGCTACAGGAGCTGAAGTTTAGGAAATGGTGGTGAAAACAATCCTTTTCTCTCTGTAAGTTGGTTATCAGAGGCATTTATCACCATGTAGAAGGCAGTGTGGCACAGACCGGTAGGGAGCAGGACAGCATGGTAAACAGCGTCTTTAGTGGTGCTGGCAGCACATTCTGGTGGCTGTGAAAACCGGAAGAGAGCCCAACTAGACCAGAAGACTGGACTCGCAGACCATGAGGTATAGGGATGGCGGAGGTGAAGTATCCCAGTGAACAAGGGACTTAGAATGCCCCAGATCAACTCCACAATGAAGACGGGGTACTATCTGGGATTGTGGAGATCCCTCCAACAGTGGGGTCAAGCCTAATGCTGAGCCAGGAAGATGTAAACTATAAAAAGCCACAGAGGCCCCTGGAGATGATTGGACATAAGGACCAGAGCTCCCTGCACAGCTGTCTGCTGCCTGAGGAGCTTGGTGACTCAGACTTGGATGCTGAGAGCCCCCTGGGTCAGAAGAGACTACTTACCTCCCACATTCCTGGACCCTCTGGCTGACTGGTGGAGTCGAGCAGGAGGAATGACAGCTCTGGTGAGGAATGGAATTACAGGCGGCTGTGTGAGGCTATAAATATTTGGTTTGAAATGGCAGAGACAGTCGAGATAAAAGTTAAATAGAAATAAAAGCAGTCAGATGTTTATTACATGTTGCCATAAAATTCAAGAGCAGCCTAAAAAGTCAGATCAGGATTTGTTTAACAAATAAGAGAGGAGAAAGGAGGAGATTGAGGCTGGCGCTGGCAGTCAGTCAGGGGCTCTGCTCTCCTTTGCAGGTGATCAGAACCCCCAAGGGAACAGTTGCCTGGACATGGGTAGGTGTCCACTGAGGGCTCAGGAGACTGCACAAAACTCGGGCTCTCAGAAGACATGTCAAGTCACCTGACTTCACACTCTCTGTCCGTTGGAGGGGGACAGAATGTGAAGGAGGGCAGATGGGACTTCCCCAGAAGTTGGGTTTACGTACTTTGTCTCCAGGCACACAGCACACACACCCACACAACACCACACCCACAGAGGTCCTGGAGGTACCACATGAGAAGAGCTGGCTGAGCTGGGCACAGCTAGATGACTGATACTCTTTTTAAATTTTAATTTTAATGTGTGCGCATGTGTGCCTATGTGACTGTGTGTGCAAGAGCATGTATATATGTGTATGTGCATGTAGAAGACGGAGAAACAGGGTGTTGCTCCTTAGGCAACTGTCTACCTTCTATTGAGACAGAGTCACTCAGTGCCTAGAATTTGAGTCAGGCTTTTATCAAGTTGTCTAGGCTGGTTTTGAACTCATTCTGTAGCTTAAACAGGCCTAGAAACTTTGATCCTCCTGCTTCAGCTTTCGCAATTGCTAAGATTATAAACCTGTGCCACCGGGCCCAGCTCTGACAACACCTTATTTTAACCCCACCCTCACCACAGACCCCTACTCATGATTCACAGAAAGAATCATCAAACAACACATCTGGAAGGGACCCAAGAGAGCCCAGAGCTGACCCAGGGATAGGTAGCTAACTTTTCCTATAAAGGAGCAGTTTGTGGCTCATTCTGAGTCACAACCCTTCTGCTTTTATATCATGAAAGCAGCCATGAACAATTCTGACTGGGTGTTAACTGCGTTCTTTTAAAACTTATTTATTTATAAAAACAAGTGGCTGGACAGGGTTAGCCTGCAGACTTTAACTTCCTAACCCACTTCTAATTCCATCTTCATTTTAGAGTAAGGGTGACAGAAACTCTGAGAGATGACAGGGCCCTTTGAAAGACTCAGCCAATAAGTGGTGGGCCTGGGAGGAACACCATGGGCTGCTGGGAGCTGGTTGAATACTATGCTTCACATCTGGGGCAGGTCATCCAACATCCAGAGTATCAGGCTGCCTCAGTAACAGACCGTGTCTGGCTTGATGTTACACTAAAGGTTAGAAGGGATGGGAAATGAGTGCATCTGGCAAATCTCAAATCCAAAATAGAAGTGTATTTTTTAAAAACCTAATATATTTGTATGGCGAAGTAGACAAAGTGACCTACAGGGGACTCCACCGGTCTTTATAATATTCTCAATATGATGAGAATGTTGGGAAGACTCATCTGAAGCCAACAATGGCAAAGAAACACAGCCTCTGATGAGCTATGGGGACACAGACTCTTCTCCTGGAAGCTGACTCCCGACCGGCAGCGACTTTTGGAGAGAATTCTTCTGAAAGAAGTTATGTGTGAAGAATTGTAGAAGTCTGTGGAATGGTGGCCTCCAAGAAGAGATGTCCATTTCCCAGAAGCTGCAAATGTGACCTTGTCTGTTCAAAGGGTCTTTGGAGATGTGATTACAGATATCAGGATGAGAGCATTCAGGAATATCCAGAGGGGTCCAAAAAAAATCCAATGACAGCTGTCCGAACAATACAGGGGTTGGGGTGATGGCACAGTGCTCACTGCATAGCATGAGGGGCTGAGTTCCATCCCCAGCCCCCACACAAACAAATAACAAACAAAGGGGGGTAGTGGCACACTTCTAATCTCAGCGCTGGCAAGGGGGAGACAGGTGGATTCTCAGGGCTAAACCTGTCCAGCCGCTTGTTTTTATAAATAAAGTTTTGTAAGAACACAGTCACACACACAGCTAGCCTAAGGTAATTGGTGAGCCCAGGTCCCCATGAGAAACACTGTCTCAAAGGACAAGAGAGTGATCTTGAAGAACACTTAAGGTTGACCTCTGACCTACATGTTTCACATGTATACATGAGTGTGCACTTTCATTCACAAGAACTTGCATGCATATGAAGGGAAATAATGCATGGTTTCTGTCATGTGGAACCAAGATTAATGTACATAGATACATGTAGCATGTGTGCATGTGTGTGTACATGTATCTGTGCACATGTGTGTGTGTATGTGTGCATGTATGTGACAGGAGTGTAGAAAGGGGAGTATTTGGGCAAAGAAAGGCAAAGGACAGTTGGTTGGGCATGAAGATAATCATTGTACATGATAAAATTCATTGCAGGTGTCATTATGAAGCCAATTACTTTGTGCAATGAATATAATCAGAGAGAAGAAGGGGGAGGATGAAGAAGGTAGGAAAGAGGAGGAAGAAAAGGGGAGAAAGTAGAAGAGGAGGCCCTGTGAAGATGGATGCAGACTGGAGTAATGTAGTCACAAGCCATGCCTGCAGCCCCCAGGAGCTGAAAAAAGCACAGTAAGGATGCTCCTTGGAGCCTTCAGATGGAGCACAGCCCTGCTGACACCCTGACTTCTGACCTCTAGCCTCTGGATCTGTGAGGGAAGGGATTTCTTTGTTTTACATAACCGAATCATCAGTCATTTGTCAGAACAGCCACAAGGAATTCACTGAAAACTAAAATGTAGCCAAAGCCCGGGGAGAGGAGTCTGGGGCTGCTGCCTGAACATGAGCTAAGGGGAGGTGGCTTTAAGAAGCTGTTTAATCAGAGCACTTTCCTGTCTGCTAAGCCAGGCAGAAGCTTGGAGGAAGCATTGAGGGTCTTTGTTTTTTAAAAGATGAGTCTTTAAGAGGATCGCTTTTGTCATTTCTCCATGAAGAGACTGAGGGCCAAGTGCAATCCAGCTGAGTCTAGATTTTGCAGGTTTCAGTCCATGACAGGAGTCTCTAGAACCTCACATGCTGGTTTCAGAGCCTCCCAGGTGGTTGCATCCCACCCCTAGAAAACCCAGGAAGCCTGAAGGGTGAGCTTCTGTGGGCTGGTTCTGTTGGCTCAGCAAAAACACTCACCATGAAGTGCGAGACAAGGGATCTTGGGCTGGGTGAGTAGCTCTGTGGTTAAGAGCACTGGCTGCTCTTGCAGAGGACCTGGGTTTGATTCCCAGCAGCATCTACATGACAGCTTGCAACTATCTATAACTCCAGTCCCTATGGACCTGTTGTCCTCTCTCTGGCCTCCATGAACATCAGGCATACACAGACATATATGAAGTCAAAACATCCATACATAAAATAAAAAAAACAATAAAAGACACTTGGTGCTAAAGGTGGTATACCCTAGCTCCCCTGGGAGAGAGGTAAGAAAATGGACCTCAGGGACCAGTGTGCATGCCAGCCATGATGGTTTCAAAATAAGTTACATATATGCATGGCGTTGACTTGGGGAAGCCTGTCAATTTGTGTAATTAATATGACTAACAGAAAGCCCCCAGCAGGGCACATGCTTCTCAGTCCACAACCAAGCCCTTCAATGTCCCCTCCTGTCTGCAGCACTCCCAGGGGAACCTTTTATTCTGGGGCAGATCCCCTGTTGAGCGTTCTTCATGTCTCTCAGTACCTTCATCCTTTACCCTCATCCCTGTCCACCCCCTCAGGACCAAGCGGCCCCCCTTCCCTTAAGACAATCCACACAAGGCTGACTCATCCTCTGCCCTGGGGAACTGAGACCTCCCTACCCCTGCTCTGGGTGCCTCTCTGCTCCAAACCAGATTAGCAGCTCCCCAAGGACAGGGTTTGAGACAATTGTGTTTCTGTCTCCTACTGAAAGGACAGGGAATGGCTGGGCACACGAGTCCTGGGCGAGAACCAGATTTGTCCTCAGCAACACTTATGGACATCTTCATCTCTGCCCTGGTGCTGAGTGACAATACACATTGACACAAAGGTCATGCCCTGCCTCTGCAGGGGTGTATGAAGCTACCAGGCCAGGCAGGAAGGAGTGTGATAGGGACCGGTTTGGAGGCCATCAGAGAGGTGGCCGCTGATGACTGATGTCTTTGAAGGCATGGTATACACTCTGAGATCTAACCTGAGAATTGAGTTTTGGGGATAAAGAATATTACAGACAAAAAGAAGAACAGTACGAAGCCTGAAAGAGGAAGGGTCTGTGTGGACTCCAGGGCTAGCCTTAGCTAACAGCTGTGGCCCCCCCATCGACTCTTGCTTTTGAAATGAATTATTGGCATACATTTGGGTAAAATATTTGGACTCCTTTCTCTTGTCGTCTCTGTCTGTCAAATGGGGACAGAGATAACTCTTTCTTTGGATCATGATGATGAGGGAACACGTGGGTGTGACCATGAGGGATGGTAGCAGCTGAGTTGAAGGTGGTGAATCTTGGAAATTGTGTTACTATGTTTGCCAGTGTGAACACGTCCCTGGTGTATTGGGAGGTTTTCTAAAAGCAGAAGCATTGATAGATGTGACCTTTGTAAGGACTGGGTCAAGAAGGTGTACTCATAACTGGATCAGTTCACTCATTGATGGATTTACCAGAGAGTTATTGGCAGGAGGAAGTTGCTGTGAATGACCTCTCTCTGCTGAGCTGCTACTGGTGGTGCAGAAAGAAGAGCCAATCTGGATGCCAGACAGGTGCCTACTTGGACTTCAAACCTTCTGGAAATACAGGCGTGTTTATTTTTAAAAAATTCGTGTTGGGCGGTGGTAGCACACACATTTAATACCAGCACTCGGAAGGCAGAGGCAGGTGGATCTCTGTGAGTTCGAGGCCAGCCTGGTCTACAAGAGCTAGTTCCAAAGCCACAGTGAAACTCTGTCTCAAAAAACCAAAAAAAAAAAAAATCCAGACTAGAGAGATGGCTCAGTGGTTACAAGGGCCTACTGCTCTTCCTGGGGACCCATGGTTGGATCCCACACCCTTATGGTCTGGGCAGCTCACAGCCACCTGTAACTGTGGTTACAGAGGATCTGAGGCCTCTTCAAGCTTTCTTGTACATCTCCATCCACATGTCCATAGATATGCACATACATACATACACACATACATACATACATGCACACATACATACATACTTACATACACACGTGCATACAGATATGTGAACACATACATATGTGATTAATCTCCCCCTGAATACTGGGTGTAATGGCACACCTATAATACCAATACTCAGGGGGGTGAGAAAGGAGAACCAGATGTTTGTAGCCAACCTAGATTACAACACAATTTGTTCTAGGCTAGCCTGGCCTCGATAGTCAGATAATCTCAAATAAATAGTAAACAACCAACTCCCATGTATTTTGTGATATCAACAGAAAGTAAATGAAGGCAACAGACAGTGAACGTGCTGCATGCTTCATGTGTTGTCTGCATCACGGACTGTAAGTGAAAAGTCTCCTGCAAGGGTAATTTGCTAAGGTGAGGGAAGGGGAGAGAGGAGAGGAAGGGAGGAGAGGGAGAAGAGAGGAGAGGATCACTGGAGTTATCACTCTCAAATTCAAACCATGGAGGTGCAGATGGCAGAGTCCAGCTGAGTGGCAGGTGACTGCACCGGATTCTAACTTCCCACCACCCCCACAGAGGCCCCTTTGGAACTGTGTCCTCAGAACAGCACGGTGGAGAGGCGCTGAGGAATCTCACAGCTGTCACCAGGAAATGTCTGTGGGTCCAGGGTCAGAAGAGTGAAGAGAAGCCCCAGTCTCCAAACTGATTGACAGGAGACACTGTCAGAGCTGGAGGCTGGTGTCCAGGGACTATGGCAGAACTGAAGGTGGGGGAAGCTGAAAGGAGGTAGATAGGCAGAGAGATGGAGAGATGCAGACACCCAGAGAGGCCAGCAGGCCGGGGACACAACGGGAAGGGGCAGGCTGGAGAGCACATTAATGGTAGGAGCCACTTCATGCATAGCCAGCAGTCTGCTCCCCGGACTTCCTCAGGATACATTGCAGACAGTGCTAGCCTGTCGCAGGCTGTGGATGACTCCCCTAGAAACATTAAGGGCATGCCCTGAGAATGCTTCAATCTCTGTTTTACCAGACAGCTGATAGAACTGTTGAAGGAGACTGCTCATTTGTTTCCCTACTGCTCAGACCCGAAATAATCACACAGAAACTATATTAATTCCAACAGTTTGGTCAACAACTCAAATTTCTAGCGAGCTCTTATATCTTCAATTAACCCATTTTGTATTGCCACAAGGCTGTGGCCTACTGGTAAGGTTCCATCCAGCAACTGTCTCCTTTGGCAGTTACATGACATCTCCTCAACTCTATTTACTCTCTCTCTCTATCTCCCCCAGCCTGCTATAGGCCAAAGAGGCTTTATTCATTAGCCAATAAAAGCAACACATATACAGAAGGACATCCCACATCATAGAGTCAACATATATGTCTGGTAATTAGTTAGACCCAAGTTGTTCAAGGCAAGTGGATGGTTGAATGGTGGGGAATCTCTGCAGAAAGAATTCCAACTTTAAATCAAAGGATGCTTTCTCCATGTGGAAAATGGATATAGGTACAAACTTGATGCTTAAGGGGAAGCTACCATTTCTGCTCCTGGTAGATGAATTAGTTCTGGTACGATAGGCTTCATGGCCCTAACAACTTATAAATCAGACTTGGGTAAGAAACTTGTAATTTTGATGTGGTCATCACCTTCCCAAGGGAGACTTTTTTGGAATCTGATACTTGCTGCAAGCTAAGAGTCCATCGCAGTGGTTCACGAGCAGTCTGCCTAATGCTATGGTGATGTGGGTTTCCCCTCTGTATGCTGTGATTAGCATTAATGAATAAAGAAAACTGGCTTGACCTGATAGGGTAGAACAGAGCTAGGCAGGGAAAACTAAACTGAATACTGGGAGGAAGAAGGCAGCGTCAGAGAGAAGCCATGTATCTCCCACCAGAGACAGACACCAGAACTTTACCCAGTGTAAGTCATAGCCACATGGCGATGCACAGATAAATAGAAATGTGTTAAATTAAGATGTAAGAGTTAGCCAATAGGAAGCTAGAGCTAATGGGCCAAGCAGTTATTTAATTAATATAGTTTCTGTGTGATTATTTTAGTCCTGAGCAGTCAGGAATGACCAAGTGGCCTTCTCACTGTACTTTGGGCTTCCGGAAACCCTGGAAGTCACTCTTTCCAGTCATGGGCTTCCCGGAAACAGCCACATTCCACTCCATATTTCCCGGAAACAGGTAGTGCATACCCTGGCTAGAGTTCATTGGTTCAGCAAGAAACATGTGATTGAGCTGGGCCAATCATAGGCTTGCTTGGGAATCGTCACTGTGACACTGAGTTGTATGGCTGTAAGTGTTAAGGCTTTCTTTGGAGGCTCTGGGAATTTATTTGAGTGTTTCTGATTGTTTGGATCTTAAAGCGATTTATAAAATAATCAAAGCAGAGACAAGGACTAGGAGGCACACCTTCTCAGGTGGGCAGAGATGTGACAAGGAGACCCCTGTGGCACTCAGTCTCAAGTTCAGCTGGATTCCTCCACAGACCTGTGACTCACCCCAGGATCTGTCCATCTTATCTTAGGCTGGGGCGTTTTCTTCAGAGGAGGAGGGAAGGGTGGCTGTACTAGATGCCTGGCTCCCATCTCACTTTTGAATAATGAGAGTGTTAAGTGGAACTCACACTTCCCAGATCCCAAAGGAGCTTTGGTCTTTTCTGATTTATTGGGTGAGGGTCTTGCTGGTAGCCCAGGCTGGCCTGGAGCACACTATGTATTACATACAGGGTTTGAACCCTTAATCCTCCTGCCTCAGTGCTGAGTGCTGGAATTACAGGCATGTACCAGCTTGCCTGGCCACAATATTGTAGTCAGAGTTTTTCATCATGATCTTCGACTACCCAATAATGACATGGAGACTTATATTAATTATGAAAGTTTGGCCTATAGCTTCTACTAGTTCCTAATTTGTTCGTTTAATTTAAATTAACCTATTTCTATTAATCTATGCACTGCCACATGACTTGTGGCTGTTACCTCTCCTCCTGTATGTCTTGCTTGTTTTCAGTCTCTCAGTGTCTTCCCCCTTCTTCCCAGCATCCTCTGAGCTTGGAAATCCTGCTTAGCTATTGGCTATTCAACTTTTTATTAAACCAATCGGAGTGATACTTTCTCACAGTGTAACAAAAGATAATTTCACAACACAACATGGTCCTTTTTGCCAGGAGAAGTGTGTATGTTGGGAGAAGGGAGTCTGGTAAGAGACTTTCCAGGACAATAGAAGCAATGGTACCTTGTAGGCAAGATAAAGCCATTGGGTTCCATCTGTGCTCAGGATAAATGAACATTTCTGCTTACAATTTGAGAGTTCTGAACTTTGCATAGTGTTAGAAAGAGCTTCTTCCATGTAAAATTGTAACAGAATGATGTGTGAGAACAGAGACACATCCCATATGGACCAGAACACCCATTTATTCTCAGAGAAAGATGAAGTGTCCTTGTGCCAGATGCTGTTGACGGTGGTCATCTGCAGTTTCCCAGTTTCCGTGTGAGCCATCATGTCAGGATTTACTCCCGTCTAAGCTGCTCTGCTGGGAGAAAACAACAGCCTCATTTCAAGTCCCTCCTGTCTGTTTTCCTTTGGAGGCTGTCCCACAATGCCTCGGTATGGGTTGGAAGCTGAGCTGCCTAGCGTCTGCCGGACAACTGTCAGGTTGGTTGAAGGATATTAGAGGGAAGTTGATCATGTGTCAGCGCTCCTCAGCATCCACTCACATCAGAGAAGGGATACAGCTGTCACTGTGGCCGACGAGGCGGCTGGCAGGACAGGCCATATTCGACAACCCAGCTGTCCAATTAGATGCAAGGGCCTGACCCTCAGGTGTGCAAAAGGCAGAGGACAGGGACATCACTCGCGGGTGTCTCTGTGGCCATCCAGGGTTTCAGGGCTGCATTCTGCATCTGCTTGCATCTTTCTGAATAGATCAGGGATGCTGGGACAACCTCCTCTTGTTTCTAATCCTCTCCTGTCTGCTTTTGCCGGTTCCCTTTTCTCCCTCCTTCCTTCCTTTCCCCTCTCCCCCCTCTTCCCTTCAGGCTGGGGAGGATGCCCTAAGGAGTACACAGAACCTATGAAACTCTCTCTGGGAGAAAGTAGGAGAAGTGTGCAATTTGATTAGACAACCAAGGAAAAGCCAGGCTATGCCCCACAGCCCTTCACTGCTTGGTTCTAAATGCTCTTTAAGAAATCCAGTGTGGGGTTTGATGAGGCCATGCCAGCAATTTGGAAACAATGCACCATGTAACAACATGGGAGACCATTGTTTGAAAACACAGCTCTTCTGATTGAGGTCTTTCTCCTTGGCAAATTAAATAAAGAAAGGCATGTGTGTTGCTTGTTATTTTGTGGATGCAACAGGGCTGACGTAAGAGACAGTTAGATGGTAGAACCTGGGTTTAGCCCAACCTTACACTGGAGGTACTCTAAGGGCTGGGCCTCAGTTTCTAGGGAGAGAACTGCAGGCCTGGATCTGTGTTTAAAAGACCCTGACTGATCCCCCATTCTCCTTGTGACTCGAAATAGGCTGGAGAATTGCCCATCGCATGCATTCTGCTCTGATTTTGCTAACATCTTGCTATAGATTTTATAAATGTTAATATAACATCTTGCATTGCTCCTCCTCTTGTCACCTTGAATGGCAGTCACAATCCTTTCCATTTCTTAGGACAGGGGACAAAATAGGTGGTGCTCTAAAAGTCCACTTTCCTCACATTGAAATTTTTTGGTGGAAAAAAATGTGTCTATGTAGCTCTTGTTTTTTTTCTTAATTCAGCAACATCACCATAATATTAGCTTGAATTAGGTGTCCTGATAATATAGAGTTGATTCAAAGTATGTGGGAGGGTGTCCCTCTGGGTACTAGTTACTTCCTCACACTGGGACAAAATATCTGATCTAAGTAGCTTGTGGAAAGGAAGATTTCTCTGGGCTCATGGTTATAGGATACAGTACATTACGGTGGGGATGGCATGGTGACAGAAGACTCATTAGTAACAGTGTGAGCTTGTTCCATCTTAGAGGATCAGAAATACACTATAGATGGATAGATCGATCAATCGATAGATAGATGATAGATAGATAGATAGATAGATAGAATTTAGGTAGGTAGATAGATAGAAGATAGGTAGGTAGGTAGGTAGAAGATAGATAGATAGATAGATAGATAGATAGATAG
>LOJH01030407.1:6549-17117 GCA_001685095.1 Ellobius talpinus | reverse complement strand
CTTCCGCGCTGGCCTCGGGCGGCCTGGCCTTCAGCCTTCCAGTTGGGACTCGGCCACCACGGCGACGAGGGGGAGGGGAGAGAAACAGAAGGCGACGGCGGGAGGCGCTAAAATGGAGCCTGCTTCCTGCCTGAAACAATCGCGCTCCCGAAATGCCTTGCGCTGTTTACGCTCCGTGCCTCGCGCGGAACGTCACAGCGCTGAGGAGGGCGGGCGAAGCGGGACGTCAGGGGACGTGGCCTCTGCACGTCGTCCCGCCCCGGACTGCCTGATGGTCCAGGGAACCTCCCTCCTTCCAGGGACGGAAAGGCACGTGATTTGCGGACTTTGCTGCTGTGCTTCCTACACCCAGGGATGCAGATCTCCCACCTGAAACGTTTGGTAGGCCTGGGATGATTAATGTGAGACAGAATCTAAGGCTGTTACGTAATGTGCTTTTCATTCATTTATTCAGTACTGTCTTCTGTTCCTCCTTAAATCTTGTTCTAGGCACGGGGATTAAGACTATCTTTAGGATAAGCTCTCTACCCTGAAGGAATTCTGATTTTATCTTCAAGGCGGCCAAGGCTTGAGTAAAGAACTTGAAAGTTGGAAAAGAAAAGAAAAGAAAAGAAAAGAAAAGAAAAGAAAAAAGAACTTGAAGGTTTTGATGAATCGGGGTGGTGGTGGCGCACGCCTTTAATCCCAGCACTGGGAGGCAGAGGAACGCGGATCTCTATGCATTTGAGGCTAGTCTGGTCTACAGAGTTCTAGGACAGCTAGGGCTGTTACACAGAAAAACCCTGTTTTTGAAAAATCAAAAAAGAGAGAGAGAGAAAAAGAAAATTGTGACAAACTTTGTGAAAGAAACAAGGTTGTATAGTAATGAGACACATTCTTACAGAGAAAAGCTAGCGCAGCGGCCTTCCTGGTGAGTTAGGTAAGGAGACTAACAATAGGCACAGTTGTCTTCCAAACAGAACGTAAGAAGGCTTTAAGAGGATCCAAGGAGCACTCATGTAAACAGGAACAGAGATGAAAGAGAAGTATTGAGACAATGTCTGAGAAACAAGTCACACCTTAGAATTATCAGTAGCCCAGCCTGGCAGCAGTGACACACGCCTTTAAAGACCAGCACTCCAAGCCGGGAGGTGGTGGTGCTGGCCTGGAATCCCAGCACTCAGGAAGCAGAGTCAGGTGGATCTCTGAAATCGAGGCCAGCCTGGTCTACAAGAGCTAGTTCCAGGACAGGCTCCAAAGCTACAGAGAAACCCTGTCTCGAAAAAGAAAAAAAGAAAAAGAAAAGAAAAAAAAAAGACCAGCATGGCAGAGGCAGGTGAATCTCTGAGTTCAAGGCCAGACTGGTCTACAGAGTGAGAAGTCTTTCATCAGATCAGAGTGTACACTTCTCTCTAAAGTTTGCCTTCTACCACTCCTCACTTGGCTTAGCCCTGGCCATTTTCACTGGCCCTCAACACACCTATTGAATGTGTGGGTGTAGAGGAAAAACTTATAGTTGGACTGTATTGCCATAAGAATATGTTTGAGTCTTAAGTATCAGTCTTGCCAGGCATTGGTGGCACACACCTTTAATCCCAGCAGTTGTGAGGCAGAGGCAGGTGGATCTCAGTGAGCAAGCTACAGGACAACCAGGAAACCCTGTCTCAAAAAACTAAAAAAAAAAAAAGAAAAGAAAGTACCAGTATTTAAAGGGAAGGCAAATGTATAGTAGTATAGAACCAGAAAGCTAAGGACTCTGGAGTTAAAGTGGCTCAGTTGCCAATTCAGGGTGTTTCGAGTGGCTGTAAAGATAAAGTTGCAGTGGCTGAAAGATAAACAGTATGCTTCAAGCCATTCTTGTTTCTTGAGAATGTGCCTTTCTCAAAGAGTATATACATGACTGTCGAATCCCGTGACCCTCCTGCCTCTACCTCACAAATGCTGGGTGTGTGCTAGCACGCCATGGTTCATAACACTGCTAAAAATGATCACTTATCCTGACTTTCCAACTCAAATTTGTGTCTCAGGTATACCAAATGAGAAATTAGTAAAGCAAATGCCCCATAGTCAAAGAACCAGATACAATTTTACATCACCATTTTACAATCATTAATGAAATAAACATATAATGCAGCTAGCTACATATAATACCTTACATATAGTAATTAAAATAACAAGCTAGGTGTGGCAGTACACACCTTTAATCCCAGCACTCAGAAGGTAGAGGCAGGCAGATCTCTTGAGGCCAGCCTGGTTTACATAAGCCCAGGGTATCCAGGTCTATCTTTAAAAAAATAGTAATAATAACAGCAACAATAGTAGAAAGACAATCAGATGCCAGGTACCTCCTGGTATAACTACATAAATCTGTGGTGACTGTGTTATTACAAGATTTATGAGACAGTTCAGTGTATCTTGGAGGAGTTGTGTAACAGTTTCCTCTGAGATTGGAATATTCCATTGAGCAGGGACACTCCTTAAGTAGGAAAGTCAACAACTCAAAATGGCTTCATAAAGTCCCTAAAGCTAACCAGATTTACCAGGCCCCTCCTTGCCAGAGTGAGCAATAAAGGCTGAGACTCACTCTCAGACATATGTAATACACACATGGTCATGTGTACAATGAATGAGCTTTCATGGACCAGAGACAAAATACTATAATTTATTTGGGTGTGAAGTGCCCCCTATAGGCTCCTCTTTGAACATTTCTTCCCGAGCCTGTGATCTTGTGAAGGCCGTGGAGGAAAACAAGGTGTCTTAAGTCTGGCGGTGGTGGTTCACATCTTTAATCCTAGCACTTTAGAGGCAGAGGCAGGCAGATCTCTGTGAGTTCGAGGCCAGCCTGGTCTACAGCGCGGATTCCAGAACAGGCACCAAAGCTACACAGAGAAACCCTGTCTCAAAAAAACAAAAACAAATGAAAAACAAAACAAAAAAAAAATCCATGGTGTGTATCTCATGGATTGGTTACAAAGAGCAGGTCTCTGCTTCCGGTCTAGCTTTCTATTTCTTGGTCTGCCAAAATTTGAAAAGCTGCCATCACATATTTCAGCTTCCACAGAGCTGCTCCTATCCTATTCCTTCTGCATCATGATGGGCTGAAATCTCTCTGAAAAAAAAGACAATCCAAATAAAATTTTCCTTCTACTGTTTCAAATATTTTTTTTTGTTCACAACAATACAAAAGTAACTTACAAACTAGTCCTTAGTCCATCCTTCCTCCCCTTTCCATTTTATGTTGGTAACCTCCTAGCTGGCTCCTTTCTGCTGGACCCATATTGTCATGCCTGAAACTATCAGAAAAGTCTTTCTAAAATGCTATGCTCACCTACTTTTCTCTCTAATAAGCAGGTTAGCTCCCTAGTTTTCAATAGTTAAACCTTAAACTGACTTTTCTCATTTTAATACTACTTTTTACTCTCATCTCCTACTTAAGTGGTCTGGGTGAATTAAATTTGTCTCCCCGTTCTCTGTTCAACACACCTTACTGTTTTCTGTATTTACAGATTTGCTCACAGATCTCTCCCTAGAATTCTATTTCTCCTGTTGTTATTAACTGTCATTTCCACTAGCTAGCCTTTTCCCATGTACTGACAGGTTTAAGATTATGTGTATTAAGCCAGGTGGCACATGTCTTTAATACTAGCAGAGGCAGGTGAATGTCTATAAGTTTGAGGCCTGCCTGTTCTACAAAGTGAGTTCCAGGATAATCATGGCTATTGCACAGAGAAAACCTATCTCAACTCCCACACCCAATATTTTGTGTATCTGTGTGTTTGCATTTGTGTGTGGGAGGGTGGGATTCCAGGTTTCTATTACGTGATATATACTCACTGACTAGAGTTGACTGGATTAGAGTGAAGCTCCTAAGACTACAGGAAAAGCTTTATCAGCAGGAAGACCTAGTATTGTGTGGTTCAGTCTGTCTCTCTCTCAAGATTTATTTATTCTGTATACAGCATTCTGTATGCTTGCAGGCCGGAAGAGGGCACCAGATCTCATTTTGGATGGTTGTGAGCCACCATGTGGTTACTGGGAATTGAACTCTCAACCTTTGGAAGAGCAGCCAGTGCTCTTAATCTCTGTGACATCTCTCCAGCCCTTTCAATCTCCTTTTTAAGGTGTGTTTTAATAACAGTACGATAAACAGATCCAAGAAAAATGGTAAAGGGGAAGTGCCAGTGGCCATGAGGACCAGAAGATGGCGATTGAGCTTCAGGAGTTGTCCCACCAGGCAGCAAGGCACTAATAGGTGAATTTCGGATAGGCAAGGAAGGCCCCCAGGGCTTCAGCTCCAGAATGCCTCTTGCTGCTCCTGTGCCTTTCCATGTTTGCTTCTGTTATTTTTCTCTGATATCTGGCATGGTGTGAATGGGTGTGGGGAGATCCTCACTGCCCTTGATGTAGTATAATTATCTCATGGAAATATCCCATTCTACTGGGCATTTTTACCTGTAGATTATTATGAAGATGATTTCTTAAGATATACTATTTAACTGAAGTAATGATTTTTATGTAATACTTGTGTTAGTTTAAATAGAATTTTGGTGATTAAGGATTTCTAACAAATGTAGTAAGGGATCATGATAGAGGTTAGTTTAGTGGAAAAATTAATACAGGAAAAGGTAGGATATAGTGTTGCCCCTGCCCCTGATAAAGCAGGGTCTGCAACAGATAGAAAATAGGAACAAGGAAGTGTCACCTCGCTAGGACTTACAAATTTCTCTGGAGGCGCCTTACAGACTATGGTTTAGGTTAGTGATTAAGGAAAACAATCAAGTCCCAGGAGTTAAGTCAAGTTCTTTTTGATATTGGGAAATGTGTTTGCGGGTTTTGGTGTGCATCATAATAATGACTTCATGTAACTAGGAAGCAAAGAATTGGATGGTTAGTTAAGGGAATTGGATTGGACTCTGAAATATGAAAAGTGAAGCTAATAACCTGTTTTTCCAGCAATTATAAAAACTACTGCATATGTAAACAGTTAAGGCTGAGAGGCTCCTGATCTATGAGACATCTAAAAGATAAATATTTAACTGTAAGTAGGTTCTTGGGGATAATTTGTTTTTCACCTGTAATACATAAAATGCTTAATCATGTAAAGGAAATGGGAAATGTGCTGCTTTCTACCTGTAGTCATTGGACTCATTCAGTTTAAAACAGAATGCAATCACGCTGTACTTTTTATATTGCTTGAAAGATTTTTCTCGGGTATATTAGCTGCAAGGTGAAAAACACAGAGACACAACCGGGAAAAAGAAAGGGAAACATCCGGGTAGAAGAACAGAACAGAAAGAGAAGAACAACCAACAAAAAGCATAATAAAATGAAGAACTAAGCTTTGGCCCTCAGAAAAGTCCTGGTGTCTGTCTATCCAGTAGTTCACCTGCCCTGCATCTCCTCTTCAGTTTCTCTGACCTGAAGGTTTGCCATTCATCAACACCCTGGGTGAAATCCTGACATGTTGGAGATATGTGTGTTTCCCTTTTTCACTGACCCCAGAGAATAATTAAGTTTTGCCCTGCTCACTGGCCCCAGAGAACTAAGTTTTACTCCCGAAAAAAAGTCTATTGAATGATCAGTCTGCTGACTCTGTGGCTCCCCTTCAACCCCTGAGCTGCTAATAGCTGGTCCTCACAGCAGCACAGAAGCCATGAATAGGGAAAAAGGAGTCCAGCCCAGGCATGGTGGCACACCATGATACTAGCACTCAGGAGGCAGAGACAGGCAGATCTCTGTGAGTTCAGGGCCCACCTGATCAGCATGATTGTTACACAGAGAAACCCTGTCTTAAAAAAAAGAAGAAAAGGAGAGGAAAGTGCTGTTACTAACAAAAGGCATAGCAGAAGTAAATAAAAGCTAATACCAGTCAGAGGGGCACGCACCTTTAATCCTAGTAGTCACAAGGCAGACAGGACCATCTCTGTGAATTCAAGGCCAGTCTGGTATACATAGCGAGTTCTAGGCTAGTCAGCACTACATAGTGAGACCATAGTCTCAAAAAGAAAAAGACTATTGTTAAAATGATAGGTTAATTTTTCCATTTTTCTTTCATTTTTGAGATTATAATTGCATTATTTCTTCCGTTTCCTCCTTCCAAACCCTCCTCTCTCTTTCAAATTAATGTCTTTTCATTAATAGTTGTTACATTCATCTCCGCATATGTCTGTGTATATATGTTTCTAAATATAGCCTCTCCATCTGTATAATATCACTCATTTGCATATTTTCAAAGCTATTTAGTTCTGGACAAACAATTAGTGTGCTCTTCATTGGAGAAGACTATTGCTCCTGCTTTCACTGTTGCTCAGTTGCCTACAGTTCTCTGTGTAGAGCTAATAGCTCATGGACTTTCCCTGTCCACTTCGGCATGTCTATTATTGTTGTCCTTTTTCAGCACATGTTTAGGCAGTGGTGTCGGTGAGAGTTTCTGAGGGTAGCTTCTGATATTACTAGGAGATATAATCTTACAACAAACTCCCTGCTCTGATAACCTTCCTACCCCCTCTTCTTCCACCAAGTTCCCTGAGCCTTCTGTGTGGGACTATTTTGTAGATGATCCACTAAAGATAGACTAATTTCATAAGGTGAGAGAAGATGGCCACTTCTAAGATATGATTTCTCAGTCAACGTTTGTAATGCTTAGCTAAATGCTATGAAGCAGATAGCAAGCTAGCTATCTGTTGTTGATAAAAGAGTTAAATGTGCTTCCTAACTCTGATATTTAATATTTTCTTTTAGTTTAATTGATTTTAATTTTAACAATTCAATGTGATAACTCTGTTTTTTGCACTAAAATTACACACACACACGATGTATGTGTGCACATACATGCAGTATGCTGCCAGAAACCAATGCCTACTCTGTAGTCCTTTGCTCTCTTCTTCTCTCAGAGACACTGTCTTCTGTAGCTACTTACATATATGGCTATCTAAACTGATTCCTGTCTTTCCAAATTTTCAATCATCTCTGGTGAGCAATAATTATAATGGCCAATCTCTTTGTCAAATTGATTGGCTTGAAAAAAAAAGCCCAAGTTATTAAGTTACTATCTCTGAGTGCATTTGTGAAGTTATTTCTAGAAAGGATTAACTTAGGAGGGAAGGCCTATCCTGAATGTGAGCAACACCACTGTATAGGCTAGGGGCCTGGATAGACTAAATAGGAAAATGAAAAAGCCATCATTATGACTGGCTGAGTTTAGGGGCAATTTCTTTATTGTTGTGGTCATCACATTATCCTCACACTGGAAAGTTTCCCAGTTTGAAATTGGGCAGAAACAACAATTTTTCTGGGTGTAGCAGTGCCTGCCTTTAGTCCCAGTACTTGGGAGACAAAGGCAGGTGTATCTCTGTGAGTTAAAAGCCACCCTGGTCTACATAGTGAGTTCCAGGACAGCCAGAAGTACATAGTGATACCCTGTCTGCGGGGTGAGGGGTGGGGGAATGACTGGCTGAGTTTATAACTCAAGAACATTTGAAACTGCGACTACTTACCCTTTGGCCATAACATAAAGTGAAGAGCAGATAGAATTGATCAATGAGAGAAGGAAAACTGCAGACATAGAACAGGAAAATAGATACAAGGAAATGCAAGTCTTAGTTGTCTTAAAGCCTTCAAGTTTTCCTGGGGCCTGACTACATTCTATATCTCTTAGAATTAGGCAGGCAACCTTACCTTGTTATAATAACCTCCCCTTATGGTGCAAATAAGATGGTTTTTTGCTCTTAATAAACCAAAAGAGAAACATGAAGCAAAAAACTGTAACACAAAAACTAGTATAATACAAACTTGAGAAGTGTTCAGTTGATTTTCAGGTACAATGCAGATAAAGAATTCTGCACTGTTGGTAGATAATGATTAAAATAAGTATTTGAACACTGTTTTGCAAAAAAAAACAAACCCAAGTAAATAGAGCTACTGTTTTCCTTATATCCTCTTGTGATATAGTTGTGGATTTACCTGCCCCTCATTATATACAAGGGAACTCTGGAATCAGATTATCTACTATATAGAGTCATTGTGCAAATTTAGCTAGTATATATCTCATCTGACAAATAATAGTAAATGATCAAAAATGGTAGCTGTGATAACAGTTCTTAATATTATATTCTCCCAATTTTTAGATACAGGAAGGTAAGTAGTGGTTTGAGAATGGTTCCCATAAACTCAGGTTTGAATACTTGTTCCCTAGATATTGGTGGACCTGTTTGGGGAGGATTAGGAGATGTGGTCTAGTTAGAGGAGGTGTATGTCACTGCTAATAGGCCTTGAGATTTCAAAAGGCTTATACCATCCCCAGCATATGTCTCTCTGCCACCTATGTTGTGGGATATTTGATCACACTGTGTAAAAGATGCATCTCTGTCTTTTGTGGCCTGCCTAAGGCACCTTCTGATTGGTTTAATAAAGAACAGAATGACCAATTAGTTAGGCAGGAGAGGATACGTGGGATTTCTGGGAACTCTGGAAAATAATCTGGCATGATATTTGCCAGTGAGACACACAGTATGGAGTAACAGTAATGAGCCACATAGCAAAATATAGATTAATATAAATGTGTTAAATTATAAGAGCTAGTTGGCAATAAGTCTAAGCTTACCTACACTGGGGTTTTCCTTTTAAACTTTATTAAGGTATCCTTTAACTTTCTTCCTGAGTTGGTTCTTAAATTCTTTTATTTATGAGAGCAAGAACTCTCATAAAATAAGAGGGCTCTTAATTTCACTTGTAACATGAGGCACCCAAAGTGTGACTCCCCAGATTTTCTGGTAGCAGTTCTTTCTCAGGATTACTGACCTTACTATATAGGGCCCAGTCATGACAAGCTCAATAGAGGCGTGAGTTTCAGTTTTACCCTAAGCAATACTTGACTCCAAGAAAGACCACCCAGGCACCACCCAGGGACAGAGCATCCAAGAGAAAATACTTAACATTCCAAAGCCCAGCACACACCCACCATCCCCTTCTCACCAGGATAACAGACATAATGTCAGCCAATCAGGGGTCTTGAACCTTAGAATCCTTACCCAGCCTCTGCTATTATTTAAAAAACAAACAAATACAAACAAACAAAAAAACCCACTGCCCCAACTGAGCTTGAAGCTCTCTGATCGTGCCTTTCCACACACACTGAGTCGAAGTTCGAACTTGAATAAGAATAAAGGCTCTTTGCTTTTATATACAGGACTTGGTTTCCTTCTTTTTTGGTGGGACTCTGCGATCTGGGCATAACACCTTTTTAAAAAGGCAATAATGTTCTTTATTTGTATAAAACATTAAAATCTTCTCAACAGTCTCCACTCACTTTCAACAAACTCTTCACTGTATTCTCTTGACGAGTTGCCTGACTTTATTACATTACCTGTCAACCGCAAGTGCTCAACTAAGACAAAGTGCTTAGAGCAGGAGAAAAGAGAGACCAACAGTTACTTTTCAGGCTACAGCAGCGGTGGCTGCATTGCTGCATTCCTGAGCACCATTCCATTTACTTTAAGGTTCAGAGGTATTTCAGTTCCTTTTTAAAAGACAGGATATTAGGATTAAGGAACTTGTACTTTGGGTTACTACGTAGGTTATCGAAGTTCCTAGACTGGAAAACTATAAGTAAAAGGAGGAGAAAGTGGGAATAGGAAGCAGACGCAGGAGAGAGATGGAGAGGGAAAAGGCTTTGCTAGGGGACATAAAATGTGGAACTTGTGAGTTCAGGGAGCGAAAAGCAGCAGTCGCAAGTCTGGGAGATGGACTACAAGTACGAGAAGAGAATGGCTGGGATTTTAGACCTCCAGGAGGTAGTACTAAATCCCACAGTGGCAGTTACCTTTGAGTAAGCCACCTATTTTTAAAATATTGGCACTCTTGTTTAACAGATTTCAGTCAACATGGAGCATTTTAGAGTGCCATGTCACAGGAGTTCAGGCACCCCAGCAGACTGAACATCTACAGACAATAAAGAAGGGCTACAAGCTAATTAAATCTAGAAAACAAAACACCAGACAAGTAATGTTACCATCCAGCAAAGAGAGTTCCTTATTCTCCCACAACTTTTGAGACATTTCCTAAAGCACAGTCATTCTGACCATTAATATCCTTTGCCAAATACCGTGCAATCAAACAGTGACCATGATTAAAGTGTCCCCCCTCCCAGCTTTTACTGCCTCTGTGTGACCTGGAACACAGCAGGCACCATAGAAGTTATTGCTGGGAGGGGGCGGATCAGAGATGAGATCAAAAGCTAGCTAGCCATATACTTAAGTACCTTACTGATATCAAACAAATCAGCCTCATACTAAAAAGTCATAACCTTGAGACTGATTCAACAAAATAGGCTTCTGTCCCTCAGATGCTGAGTCTGAGAAGGGTTGGTTTTGATCATTTTGGTCAGCGCTTACTTTGATCTCAGGCACCCCAGCTTAAGACTGCCCTCCCATACATGGAAAAGCTTCACATAAACACAGCTCAGTTGTCACTTCTATGGTGCCAGTCTGTCCATTCTCAAGACTCGGTTGTCGTCTTCTTTATTTTTTTTTCTTTTGGTTTTTCGAGACAGTGTTTCTCTGTGGCTTTGGAGCCTGTCCTGGAACTAGCTC
>LOJH01030406.1:0-17117 GCA_001685095.1 Ellobius talpinus | reverse complement strand
GAGTCAGGGGGCCGAGTTAGCCACTAGCCAACCAAAATTAACCTCAGAGGTTTTGGAAGACTGAGGACAGAGAGGACAGGAAATAGTAAGGAGCAGAGAGGGGTCTGGCTCTGTTCAGAGGAAGGAATGGAGCAGGTATAGGAGCCAGCCATGCCTACCATTATCACCTGCCAGAGTAGGACTTGACCATCTGTAAGTTTAATGGAGGCCTAGTCTCAGTAGTTTACCCTGAAGCAACACCTGGTTGCAGGAAGAACCATAAACTAAGATTACCTGAGCACCACCCAGGAACAGACCATCCAAATGAAATGCCTAACGTTCCAACTGCTGTAGATAAAAAGAGAGAGAGAGAGGGAGAGAGAGAAACACCAGTACCAAAAGAGCTGCCTCCTCTGGTTCATTTTTATTGAGTCTGGGACACAAGGCCATGGGATGCTGCTGCCCATGTTTAGAATAGACTTTTCTTTCTGAGTTAAATATCTCTGGAAACAATGCTGAAGACCCACCCAGAGTTGTGGCTTCTACGTGGTTTCTAATTCAGTTAACTTGGCAATGGAGATAAACCGTCACAGCTTGCAGTTTTGCAAAATGTAGAGGTTATAGCCATGGAGAAGAAGGGAATGGTAAACGTCTTGGGGGGAAAAAACAGAAAAACCAAGTTAACTAAACCAGGAGAAAAACGTGTTTGGGAAGCTATCAGTGAGAAGAAATTAGAGGGAGAGAGTAGATGAAAAGAAGAGAGAAGTTCAAGTTACCTGGGAATGGATAGGCCTCCTGGACTCAGCAGTTAAGGGCCCAGTGGAGAGTGTGACATATTGGGGTACAGGGAGATGGTTCACATGGGAGGGGTGCTTAACACCTCAAGTTCAGTACCCAGGACACATGACGGATGAAGAGAAATAACACCTTTGAGTTGTACTCTGATCTCCATAGTGTACCATGGTATTCACACACACACCACACACACACACATGCAACTTGTTTTTAAATGTAATTAAATTTTTTAAAAAGTTTGACACATGGTGAAAATATCAGAAATAGGGGCTGGCGAAATGGCCCAGCAGTTAGCAAGCACCTTCTCTCATAGTTGACAGATGGCTAACAATCGCGGCACCTGCAGCTATGTGGGACTCTCTGCAGACATCTGAGTTCACATGCACGTGCCGCACACACATCACACCACACACACACATACACACACATATATACAATTTTTTAAAAAGTAGTTTAAAAAAATTACTCTTGCATCTAAAAGTGATTCTCAGAAATGACCTGCATCCCTGTATAAATTCTGGAAACAGCAGTGGATTCACTTCAACTGAAGGCACCAGGAAGAAAAGTGAGCCATCACCCTGGCCCCTAAGCAAACACAGGAAGGGCATGCCTTTCTGCAGTCTGCAGCTTACAGGATCATCTCGAATGCTCACCTTCTCGCGTCCTGGGACAGATCTCTTTTAAATGCCTGCGCCTCACACAAGGATTTGACAATAATCTGTTGAGTCATTTTCCTCACTTCTTCAACAAAATATGGATCGCATGCAGACGATGTGTAGCTAGTCTCGGATCCTGTCTCCGGGAATGTAATACTGAAATTGCATTTTAGAGGAAGGGCAAACTCATTTACAAATGAATGGTGAGTGGGTGAATGGATTCCATGTGGAGTTTTGGACTATGGTCATTAAACTGTTGTTCCCTGTCTTCAGCACTGTCCCTTGCTACTGCTGAGTCCCGGGCAGAAGCTGGTGACCAGCAACTCTGGATTGAACATCTCCCTTGAAGGCAATGCTGCCCTAGTTTAAGGCTTAGCTGAGGTCACATCTGTGAACGAAGTGAGCCGGTTCATGAACTGCATCCGGATGTACTCTCTCCCAGCGACATCTGGGCATTGCTGCTGAAGCCAGTGGTGATTGCAGAGACTAAAGGAAAAACACAACCTGGGTCGAGCCTTTGTTCTCCAGCTCCTCTGTCTGTGGGGCCTTTTCAATCTTCGCTTTATTGTTCTCCCTTACAATCTCTTCTTTTCAACCCCTCAGCTCAGTTTGCAGATGTGGTTCAATTTGCTGCCTTGGACTGTTCTTGGTGACGGACAAGGACACCAGCTAGAAGTTTTCAAGGTTGTATGTGGCGGGGGCTGGGGATGGTCATTAGTTTTAGGCAAAGAAAATATGGAGACCAGGCAATGCACAGTCATCATGCATGCTGCAAACGACATAAATAAATAAATAGATAGATAGATAAATAAATAAATCAGATTAGAAAACAGGTCAGATAGACTGAGAATGAATACATCTAAATGAGAGCTTTCCAAAGAGGAGGTCACAGATCCTAGTAGGCCCTAAGATGAATTTAATGGACTAAATATGCTCTAAAAACATAAGTGGAATGGGACAGAAACAGAGTATGTGTGCATTTGTCCACCGCTGTTCAGGCAGAGGATCATGGTATTGTTACTAGTTTACTGTAGTTGCCCTCCTGACCTTGTATATGAATGGCTCCCTGGGTACACCCTATTTATGAGAAATGATCAAAACATCTCCAAACTACTCTCCAGACAAGGAGAGTTCAGAATCGAACATCGGTGGAACTCTGCATGATAGTTGATAAGAATGAAGAAACTTATGTGCATGGTCAAGTCCTTGAGACGTTTCCCACGTGAGTCCCAAGGATAAGCCAGCACTCTGACTTCTCCTTCTGGGACTCTGCTGAAGCAGTGAGGAGGCGTGGGAGCTGCAGTCTCCACACACTTCAGAGATCTCTGAAGATTTGCCTGAATCCCTGAATGGAGCAGGAATTTCATTATGGGGAAGGAAATGGGAACAAGGCTGTGGAAGGGAGAAGGTCAGGAGGTATCTTGAGGACAGACCAGCAAATTGTGCTCTCTGAAGGTGGTGAATCCTCCCCAGGAGAAAATCTCCAGCCGCACCTGTTGCAGTGATGGGTCTGGAAACTAGGGAGAGCAGGGGTGGGGTCAGAACCACTTGAAGTGCCAGGAAAGGATAATCCCTGAGGAGGAACTGCCAGGGGCTGCCTGGAAGGACACAGTGGCATCAGCTATTGAGATTTTCAGCTTGAGCTTGATTTAAGACCCCACACAACAGTTTCTTTCCCAGTTCTGGAAAATTCTATAAACAAGAAGGAAGGTAATCCAACTAGCTCAACGCTGAGCCATCAGAAAGGAGACACAGTGGTAATGCAGAAGTCAAGAGTAAGCAGAGCCTGTAATACCAGCATGCGGGATGCTGGGGTAGGTACAGAGAGAACTCGAAGACTGTGAGCTCCATAATGAGTTTCAGACCAGTCTGGCATGCAGACCATCTTATCAAACAAACAAATTGAAAACATAAAAAAGCAAAAGAGTATATGTAACTAGAGGTTTCTCGCCTGCCCACCAGTTCCCGAGTAACTACCCTGTTACAATACAAACTGTTCGGTCTATCAGCTCAGGCTTATTATTAATTAGCTCTTACAACTTAAATTAACCCATTTATATAAAAAAGTTTATATTTTACCACAAGGAGCATGGCTTGTTACCTCATGCTTCTCTGGCAGCTTCTTGAATCTCCTTCGACTCTGTCTTCTTTCTCCCTGCATTCAGTTTGGCTTTCCCACCTTGCTCTATTCTGTCCTGCCATAGGCCAAAGCAGCTTCTTTATTAACAAATGTTAATAAAACATATTCACAGCATACAAACAGAAGG
The DNA here is from genome assembly GCA_001685095.1 of Ellobius talpinus. NCBI lineage: Eukaryota > Metazoa > Chordata > Mammalia > Rodentia > Cricetidae > Ellobius > Ellobius talpinus. Next base: position 13,420 of record LOJH01030406.1, on the reverse strand, counting down.
GCGTCACACATCAGATATATCCATAAAAGAAAGACTATGAGAAGCTTGACACACCAGCACTTACTGTAAAAACCTGAAGCGTGAAGCAAATAAAATATTTTTGGCATTGTTTCCTGATTAAACCCAGCAACAGTACACAAGGCATAGCAATGATGGAGTGGAAGAGGAGAAACCATCACTCAGAAACACAGGCAGAAGAAAGACACTGAGAGCTTACAAGACAGGGTGGATCGTGTTGGGGCACAGCTTCAGAGCAAAAGGAGCAGAGAAGTGGAAAAGAGCTCAGATATGAAGCTGAGGATCCAGACCAGTGGTTCTCCACCTGTGGATCCTGATCCCTTTGTGAGCCAGAGGATCCTTTCACAGGGTTTGCTTGAGACCATCTGCATATCAGACATCTCCATTAGGATTCATAACAGTAGCAAAATTAGTTATGAGCTAGCAATGAAAATAATTTTGTGGCTGGGGGTCACCACAGCACAAAGGACTGTATTAAAGGGTCGTGGCGTTAGGAAGGTTAAGGACCACTGCTCTAGACAGTCAGCAAATCTACTGAGAGCCAGGGCTGAGACATACCAGATGGGGAGGAGGTGGTGAAGGCAAGAGATTAAGAGGTGCTGAAGCAAAGGATGGCCTCAGCGCCTAGAAGAGCAGAATCGGTACTGTGTATTTGCATCCCTAGAGATCCAGGAAACCATGGCAATACAACAAGAATTTAAAGTTAGGAAGGGAAAAGCTATAAAGACATTTTTTTTCTAAAACAAAAGATTTCATCTATGTATGAAAAATCTCCACCTTTTGTTAAAGATGTGTCGCTGTCAACTTTGAGACAAACACTAATGAGCTAGACCATTATAAAAATAAAGAGGGAATCTAGCAGAAGCACCACCATGTGGGTGAGTAAAACCAGTTCATCTTAAGGTTCCCCCCATCCACAAACCCTTTAATGCAAAGGGAGTGTGAAGGAAGAGACTAAATGATGCTTGAGGGAAATATGGGGACTGCTGTCTTCCCATCTGGCCAAGTCATCTTTCAAATATCAAAAGAAGGATAGATAGCAAGAGGTGACCTGGGACTTAGCCTGGGATGGGTACTGACTACTTGAGGATGACATGGGAGTCTGTGAAGGTTTCAGAGTGTAAGAAATGCAAAGTGGGTGCTAGAGAGAAGGCTCAAGGCTGGGGTTGTACGTTGCTCTGCTGAGGCCCCAAGGTCTATTCCCGGCTCCTGCATCAGGCAGCTCACCACCACGATGACTCCCATCTAGGGGATCTAACACCCATCTGCGGAGTCCAAGAGTACCTGCGTTTATGTGTGTGTATGTCTCTGTGTGTGTGAGTATGCACACATACATATAGATAAAAATGATTTCTAGAAAAAAAGCAAAGTGGTCTTCCTGGCCATTAAGAAATGATAGTCCAAGGAGGGAAAGTAAGTCTGAGGTTTGCCTCCTTTGAAGTAAAGCTTTTGGATTAGCCCCTTAGCAACAGCTAATTATCAAAATGTATGAGTTAGAGATGAAAAAAAAGAACCAAGCGATAAGATCACAAGTGTGCCTAATAGCCTAGAGTCAGCCTTGACCCAGGCTAGAGCGGTGGCTTAGAGCAGTGCACGGTAAGTAGGGACAGAAGACACGTCTCATGCTCCACATTGCCCACGGTCATGAACTACATGTTCATACTGTCTCAAGGAGTAACCTTCTGTGTTAGTGTAAGGTCTAACTCTGAAGGGAAACATCTGAGAAAAACTTCCCGCTAAAATAAAACAAAAATGAAAATCATGGGCTGAGGCATGATTAATAAAAGCTCAGGGTCGGAAATTGGGATTCAACCTGAAGATCCGCAAAGCAAAACAGCCAGCCACTGGCTCTTACCTCGACCTCAGTCTTAAAAGGCAATCCTGCCACCAGAAATCTCAGAATGAGACTGTGTCTGAGAGCTGTCTCCCCCCATCTTATATTCCTCTCTAGGGCTGGGATTAAAGGCATCTACCACTGGGATTAAAGGTGCATGTTATCGTGGCTACTAGGATTAAAGGTGTGTGTTACCATAACTTGGTCTATAAGGCTGACCAGTGAGACTGTTTTACTCTCAGATCTTCAGGCAATCTTTACTTATTGAAATAGAATTGAAATGCCACTACAATGGGGTGGATATGATGGCGCACACCTATAATCCCAGCACTGCAGAAGCTGCAGCAGGAAGACGTGAGTTGGAGACCACCGAGGACTATATAGTGAATTCGAAGCCAGGCAAGGCCACAGAGTGAGACCCATCACATAAAACAAGGGTAGAGATATACCTCAGTTGGTAAAGTATTTGTCTGTCACACAGAGCTCTGGGTTTATCTCTGATACTATACAGTGGTGCATGCTTATGGAGGCAGGAGGGAGGGTCAAATCTCCATGAGACAGCAAGTTCAAGGCCAGCCTACAATATATGAAACTTGGCGACAAACAAATCCTGAGGAGAGCAGCCAGGATGTTTCAAATAGTGAACAGAAAGGAGTACATAGAGACAGAAGTCTGGTTTTATGTGTCTCTGCAAGATGGGATGTAATCATCTGGATATTGCGGCAAGGTGTGTGAGAGATGAGACTGAGACCCTACCTCCATTCACACTAGTTAGGGGGTTGGTACTCAGTGGTCTCAGTGGTAGTGTAGGCCTGTCCTCATCAATCAACAGGCTCCATGCAGTGCAGAGCTAAGCCATACCCCCATCTCTGAAGCATTTCCCACCATGGACAGCAGCTTTCCTTAGGTCTTTAGGGAGGCACTCATGCAGAGTTTTTACCCTGAGAGTCAGCCTACACATTTGTACCTGCTGACTCCTTGCAACAGATATTATTATAACAAATATTATTGGTGTGTATCTGCTACCAGTCTTGTTTCTCTGCTTGAATCCTGACTGATACAGGGTTCAAGTTCAGGCAAATCCACCTTATCGATTAATGCTAGTGGCTTTATCTTAATTATTATAAGAGAATAGTTACAGAAAGGATCACAAAAGCGAGTAACAGGTCCAACTGCATGTTGAATTAAAAAGACGTGTGAAACAGCTTTGAAGGGGGTTTATTAGCTACTAATTAAATGAATGGGCATCAGAGAATGGCAAATTCAAGAATTGTATAATCACCAGTAATGCTATAAATATCAAAACAGAATGGAATTCACTTTATAAACTGCAAAAAGCTGAAGGAGATCACTTTTCTGCTGTTAAAATCATTAATTCCATGCTGAAGCAGTGTATGCCTCTGAGTACCCAGAGGTTTTAATCACTTTGGTTAACTGTTTTATCCAAAGACCTACACTAATTCCTGACAGCGTAATCGCGCAGGAAATGACTTGACAAAACACAGGAGCAGTTCTGAAAATCTGTCTACGAAACACAACAAACCCAACATTTATGAAGTAGATGACACAAGAGAAGAGGAAGGAAAAGCACGTTCTCTCCCGCTTCTGTCTCACCGTAGCCAATTTCAAGTAGAGTTTGAAAGGACTCGTGAGACTCCAGCCTGCTGGCGCTCTCGAAGGATGAGGGTTTGTTAGCACGGGCGTGAGCCCGATGAGGATGGGGAGGAAGGCAGAATGATGGCACTGCTCTGAAACGGACTGCAAAAGCAGTCATTCAGGTTAGAGAAATACAAATCCATACCTTTGGAGAGGAGAGAAAGACAGGCCATTCATCCATGTTCTGGGCATCAAATGATCAGATTCCACCCGTAGGAGCTCTGGGAACTCATGCTTCTGGATTTTCATTACCCAGTAGGCAGATGGCTCCCAAAAGGCAGGTCTCACGTACCCCCCATGGCAACCAGAGTAGGAGTTTCCAGCTGGTAACTGCAGCCTTTTGTCCGCAGCAGATGCCAGTGACCCACTCTTCTGAGTGTCTCCCCAACCCTGCTGAGCTCCTTCACCCTCCTGCATGTTTTCACCACGTTGTTGAGGAGCCACCATGGTTCTGAAGGTCTATGACTTCATTGTTTCCATCCTACAGAAAGAAACAGCCAGAGACCTCTGGGTCTCTGAGATCAGCAACTACTTGGCCATTGATTGAGGGGAATGGACCAGAAGATGAGGAGTCCTGCTTTCATTTCATTCCCTTCTACCTGGTTGCTACCATTAATTTCTCACTCTGAGTCTGTTGACTACAGTGTTCCTCCCTCTGGGCAAAGTTATCGAAGTGTGGAATGTGTCTCCGATCTACATTCCCTACCCCGAGCAACTCCAGATGGCCAAGAAGCAAACCCTGGAGAGAGGCTGAGCCAGTGGAGAACAAGGGTGTACATGTATGTGTCTGTATACACATCTGTGTGTGTGCGCACGCGTGTGTGTGTGTGTTTTCGGGATTGGCATTCTGTAGAGATGAACCACATGGATTTTTGAGACACAGGCACAAAGATGTCATTTCTCACAATGCTTCACTGCAAACACTGGCTGCCAAGTGTCTCCTAGAACAACAGGTAGACCTCATCCATCTTTCTTGACCATTCAGCTGCACCCCAGATCCAGAGGACCTTCAACTCTCTGTCAGGACAAATCATCCCCTGGCCCTAGAACCCAACCTCATGCCCACAGGATGGAGACACAGGGCAAGACCAGTCTTTATTTCTTCAAAACAGTTTGATGGTATTTGATGGAGACAAAGGGGCTGAGTTCAGTGATGCTTTTAGAAGCCCCTTCTGGCACTGATCTCACAGTTCTAAGATTCCATAGCACTCTGAAGCCCACGCTACAGTTGACTTGGGGGTAACTTGTGGTTGAGGCTTAATTCAGACCATGTTTCATTGAATTCACATTTCATGAGTCTGGCATCTTACATCTCTGTAATGCTTCAGAAAAGATGGAAACTCACCCAGCAAAGCTCAGAATGCTCGACGAAGAAAATTTGAGAGATAATATTGATATCTTCAGGACATGTTTTCTTAGAAGAAAACAGAGAAGTAATGAGAGGGAAATTGAAGTGGGAAAAATCAATTTTTCTCTGGGCCACATTGGAAGCCCATTGGTCAGGACCTTTTGTGAGTAAATTAGTTTAGTATGTGTAAAGGAATCACTCCCTGGCTTGAGGTTTCTTTATGTACAATTATAATAATTCCATAGGTTCAAATTCCCTATTTTGCAAGTAAAACAATAAAATGGAACACATGTAACCTTTTAGAGAGGAATCTCTCAGAAAAAAAGCAAGCCACCGAGTCAGTTCTGTGTGCTTTTTTTTTGTATGTGTGTGTGCATGTTTTGGACCGTAAAACAAGACTATCTTCCAAACTCCCATCAGCCGGAGCCTGCAGTGGTTGAGGAGAGGAGGCCAGGAGACATGGCCCGGGGGAGGTTATGTTCCCGGCTGTTGGATGATCCCCCAGCTCGTCTGACTAGTGTTCTGTCTTCTAGCCCACTGGGAGGTCTCAGCTTAGTCACATTCTGTGGTGCCTGAAGGTCAGGAACAACCCCAAAAACTTGAGATTATAGCAGAAGTGATCTCAACAATACTTCGTGAGACTAGACAGTGGACTGCTGATTCATTTATTTCTTCCTCATGACCATGCTCACCCTGTAACAAAACTTAAGATGGCAAAAGGAGAAGAGAACATTACTGCTCACAGTTCCAGAAGCTGAGATTTTTTTGACACCAGAGTGCTGACTGGTAACATGCCTGGTTATAGATTACCAAAGGAAGGCCAGGTTTGCCCTGTGGGATCTCTTCCAAAAAAAGGCACAAATTCTGATGGTGAGAGCCCCCACCCTTACAACCCATTCCTCCTCACAGTCCCCACCTCCTCAAACCATCACACTGTACTGAGTTTTCAATGTATTTTAGCTAGATCCAAATAGCACTTTCCTACAATGCCTTGAGATGACCCGCAATTACTTTGAGATAAAACTGTATTGAAGCTCATGGTGAATAATAGGTGGGGGGCAGGGGAAGGAAACCAAAGGCAAGGTGGGGTTTTGAGGGTCAAGGAGCCAGGGGGAAAGTGAGCATTGGAATCCAGGAACTGGGCTATTGGTCTGGCAAGCCTGGTCTCTATAAGGGTCCCCTTATTGTTCCAGGTTATACTCAAACAAAGAAGGAATAATGTAATCCAGATAGGACGAGATGTTCCATTCCCCATGGCAAGGGCTTGCCAACTCTAACAGGTGGCTAATACCAGTGGTACCATCCCTTCCCTTGCGTTTTCCTCTAACCATTGGGGCCATGTCCCTGGGAACATCTTTATTCCTGAGATCCTTCGTGAATTTCTCTGTGTAGACAGCTTCAGACATGACCATGTAGGCTCCATCAAACCACTCTTGGAGCAGGCCCAGGAGTCAGCTAAAAGTACTGACCTACTAACGTGTGTGGCCCTTCCACTCCATCCTAGGCACTGACACAGATCCTGATGAGTGCAAAGACAGAGCCTAGGAGTGCAAAGCACATGGCATGTTCGAAAGAGATGTTTGTCTTATTTGGTATGACTATCAGACCATTGACACAACAGACCTCAAAACAACGGGAAGGAAAAAGTACCAGCCATAGGGGGATCCTGTCTCCCAAAGATTTCAGAGTGTTCCACTTGTCACTTATAAGATGATACTGGAGCCCAGATAACAATGGGTGGAGGGTGGGCAGGATCACACCTTAACCAGGAGTGCTTGGCTGTGCACGTCATTGGCTCTCTGTTTAAAGCATGGAGAAGACTGACTTAGGGGGGCTGCTGGAATTCTTTGTCTCTCTTCTCAGTGTGGCCGTTTCGAATACTCTTCCTACTTTCTACTTCTTATTTTGCTCTTTTTTAGTTAGATTATTGAGGATGTGTGGCTAGAGCTGACTTGGGGCACAGGTTGCCCCCCCCATTTCATAACAGGAACAGAACCAGACCCCTGTTGCACAGGAAGTATTTGAACAAGTGAGAGACCCATCAGTGCTGAAGATTGACATGCAGAGCAAGGGGGAGATTGTGATTGTGTGCTGGGGTGCGGGTGTCGTAGGACATGTTTTCTTTGCTTTTATTGTGTTTGAGAAGAACCTCCCAGGAAGTAGGGAACCCTGAAGATGAATGCAGGGAGGTAATTCTAGGCAGAGTAAAATCAAAGGCTCCTAACTCAGTGCCTCTGGGAAGGTTGAAGCCCAAAATGGTCAGAGCATTGATCAGGGCATCATACTGAGCAATGACTCCTGATGAAAAACCAGCTTGTAGATGGTAGTATGTACAAAACAAAAGTCATTGAAGAGGATGTATGAACAATTCGTCATGGTCACCAATAAGATGTATGGGACTGGTGATGTAGTGACCATCTAACACATATAAAGTTCTGGTTCAAAGTCCAGAACCACACACATTTTTTTCATGCTAAATTAAGTGTGAAATCATTATAGACAGCAAATTTGGAGATCACACAAAATGAATCATTTCCAGGTCATCATGGAATTATTTGAAGAAAAGAATGGAGGCAAAATAGAATGGTACTTCCAGGGCCAATACCCTGCAGGAACCTTCACCAGGGCTGCAGCAGTTATGGGCTTGCTTCCTCTGGGAGTCAGATCCATCTCTGATCTGATGGAGGAGGCAGAATTCCCCAGGGCTGCTTTTAAAGAGCATGCAGTGAGAGCTTTCTCTATAAAGGGTTTGTGCAGGGCACAGGGGCTTGATACAGTCACCCAGAGTCTGAACCTACCTTGGATCATGACATGAAGACACCAAAGGAAGACTGCCCCAGCCTCTAGCCCTAAAGGTTTTCACTCTACACCCTCCTGGCCCTAGAAACAATGGTCTCTGATGGCCTTGGCATAGAGGCTAGAGACCACAGGCATTATAGGCATCTTGCCTGGAGTTTCCAGGACAGCTACAGCCCTTCCTGTGCCAACTACTTACTGTCTAGAGAGTCACAGATATCAATGATCTCATTAGTTCCCAGTTCCTTCCCCTCTTCCTGTACGGGTTTCTAGTGCTGAACCCTTGTGTCTATGATCTAGCAGTGTGCCCTCACACTCTGCCGCCAGGTCACCTACCCTCCTCTGCACTGGGATTTAGACTCCAGCTTGCTACTTACCATCCAGTTCCAGGCCACACTGAACCTTCCCTTCTGAAGTCTGATGCCTTTCCAAATCTTCCTTTTCCGTAGAATTCTCTTTCAGTTCTAGGAGACTGGAGTTTATTCTCTATTACTCTTTAACTGCAGTAAATAATTCTTTATTAAACTTCCCTGTGTATGTTTTGTTCAGTGCCCAGACCACTGCCAAGATCAGTCCAGGTTTTGAAAATGCCTTAACTCACCGTAGACTTTAGTTTCACACCATCTCTTTCTATTGTTTTACTTTGTTAATAACACTGGCCTAAAAAACATAAAAGATAATAAACACAAAGTGACTGACAAGCAGAATACTCTTGTGAATGTTGATGCCAAGACATGAAAGGAAAACAGGATTCATATTTGTACTTTAGGAAGTGCTGTGGTCAGTGCCATGTGCCAGCTGGTCCAGGCTGCAGGGTCATGATACAAATACTCATATAGGTGTGCACTCATTTACAGTATGGCTAACCTCTGCTCACTGCTTAGCCTTGGACTAGGCAAGTGGACCTAGGCTGTAAGATCATCCTTCATGACAGCCACAAATGGCTCTCCTTTCCTTCTATGATAAATGGGCTTCCAAGGGAAATGGTCCACGTCTTTCTAAGGTTTCATTGGGTTTATGATTTCTTCTATTTGCACTGCCTGTTTGTGCCCTCCCTGGCTGAGACAGTGAGAACTGAAACTCAACCCACCTTTCTCTGGCAAGGTCTTTAAGGAATCCTAGTCCCTTTCCCATGCATCCCCACAGCCCAGGATGAAAGGTGACATCATGGCGTTTGGGAAAGTTCTACAATCCTTGGGCCATAGGGAAATAGCAATGTGGGTGCCACTGACTAGGAAAGAGAAAATGTCTCGTGAGGTTTAGCTGGAAAACCTTGAGTGTGCCAGCCTGCTGGGTATAGTGACCTGGGAATAGCAGAATGGAGTAGCTATGATCAACCAGGGTCCTGACGACCTAAGCTGCTGTGGGCCCTAGGAAAATTGGGGACACTTCTTTAGAAACACTGACTCTCATCTGTCTTCTTTGAAACTCTAATTCTCCGTCCAAGTGGAAGGGTTTTGTAGCAATTTGACTTATGAAGAAGTGAAACCAGACTCTTGGTAAGCCACCCTGGGATCACTGACTCCTCGGTTGGCAAGTGGAAGCCTTGGGTTTAGAATCTGGAATATTCCTTCCAACTTGCTAACTCCAGATAGGGCCTCCACCTGGCCTCAAACACTAGGCATAGCCAACCCCCACCTCCATTATTCTAGCTTGCATTTATTCCTTCTCTGTCAGTCTGTTTGAAACCACTGAACCCCATGTGTCTGGTATTTTGCTATCTTCATCCATGGGGTTAGCCGACATGTTTACTAAACTGACTTGTGTTGACAGCCTCTGGTCCTGGTCCTCTGGGAGACACCTACCCTGAGCTTCCCTCACTGGCATGGTTCACAATTGCTAGCAGCTTCCTCCTTTGTAAGGCGCACACAGTCCCTCTTGACGAAGGACTTGGGATGGAGCCAAAAAGTGCCTGAGAAGGGCTGGGTTCTTGTGCACCTGTGTTCAAACAACTTCCAAAAGCTTACTTTTTCTTAAGTCGGTGAGCAACGTGAGGTCTCCATTTCAACTCTAAAACTTGATATTTTCCATTAATTTTTTTTTTTTTGCCCTTGCTGATTTAAGAAAGTGAATGACTCAGGGTCGAGTTTGGGATTCCAAGAGGTGAGAATCAGCCTAGAAGATCGCCTGCCATTGTTCTTTAGCAGCTTGAAGCAATTTGACAATTGCCTAATTTTAAAGTGGGATTAGCTAGTGTTCCTTTGAACAGATTGTCATGCATTTTGGTAAGTAAGTAGAGGTTAGAGACACACGTGATCACGTGGAATGAGGGAAGAAGCATGTGTAGAAGGAGGTTTAAACACCAGACGTGCACCGCTTCTGCTGCACCTGGGGAAAGACTTGGAACACTGAGCAATGCCTCCTTCATTTGCAACAGCCTGTCTCTGCTTCCTCTCTCTCTGGTTTCTCCTCTCCCACTCCCTTTTCTCTCTCTCTCTCTCTCTCTCTCTCTCAAGTGGTTACCTTTAAACTATAAGCTATCTAGTTGAGTCATCCTGATTTTAATAGCAAGCTGGTCCCATAAATTAACTCTATTCCAAGATGGTTGCCCGAATGTATTCTTAAGAGGCCTCTTTTAAGGTCGTTTGATATATTTTAAGTAGTCCAACCCCAGAAGCCCTCGGCATGTCCTCCTGTGGTCCTCCTCCGCCTTGGATGATGTCTCGACTCTGACATGTCACAAATTCAAGAAAGAACACAGAGGCCCCCAAGGGCAAAGCATGCACTTCTGTTTAGCTTAGTCACTTATAATTGCAGCGCCCGCTCGTGAGGCAGCAGGAAAAGGCCCTAGACATTCACACTCCACTTTCTACAGTGACCTGACTTGGGTCTGGAGGGCAGAAAGGATAGGTATGTTCTACTTGACCCCTCCCAGGCCATGGAAACATGGGTCTGTAGATATTAGGCAATTGCACACATCTAAAAGGCTCTACTCTGTACAGTTATTTTTAGCATTCTTTATTTCCATTATCCAATTGAGGGTCTCCCCCTCCCCCATCTCGCAACATAAGTGAGTCCTGAAGATTGTACAGGTAGAAGATCCATTTTCTTGTCAGAAACAAAACAAGGAAGCAGTTCCAGGGTGGGGGAGGGGAGCAGCTCAGAAACACTGTCCTGCTATAACAGTGGTAACAGGTACACATAGGACGTATAGTCAGACAGACAGACAGACCATGGGGCGTTCAAACTTCTGCTCACCACACAATGGGCTTCTTCTGATTCCTCAGACATGGTTCGCTCAAGCTATCACAAAAACAAAGCGTGCTACTAGAATGACTTCCGATGACACATGCCACGTGGCCAACATGTCATGCCTACTCAGTAACTGTTGGGCTTCTTTTTGTTTCAAAGTAAAGAGTAGATGTCTTCACTGCGGTGTTCATGTTAGTCTTTGAGACCAGGGCTGAGAATTGGAGAAAAAGAACATAGGAGGTCTCCTGCCTAGAGCAACCAATGGGGTTCAGCTCCAGTCATCCACCCCCATGAGCTGAATATCTGGGCTTCAGCTTACCCAGGTATAATACGGAACATAATCTACTTTCTCTTCTAGCGCTGTTTGTTAGGCGTGTGAAAATGTCTATATACCAGAGTGGTATACCATTGGTGCCTGGCAAAGTATCTCCTTCCCAGTCTTTCCTGTTGCTACCCTTGCAAGCATCTGTGTGGCCACATATTTTGGCTGCAAAGCATGCTGTGCTCTTGGGGACTTCAGTGTGGATTCTTTCAATTGTGACACACCAGAGTAGAGCCATTATCCAAGGCAATGCTGAGCTGAAAGCCACGCAGTGGTCTATTTTAAATATTTTAATTAAATGGTCCCCATTAACTGGGTTTTTATGCCATTTCTCTTGGGATAGAAAGGCATCTGGATACCTTAGGGTTTCCCTCCATCAGGGAGCCCACCATAAAATTCCATCAAGACTATGGCTTTGCTCACCTCTGCAGATAGGCAGGACAACCTTTCAGGACTAGAGACTGATCACCGGAGACAAAGGGTAGCTGTTTCACACATGTTCTATTTAGTGTAGACATGCACATGTAATACATAACACGTTCAAATCAAAAGCACTCCAGGAGAAAACCTGTCTACTCCTTCATTTTATAACTGCCGAGCGAGAAGCAATGTTTCCCCTAAAAATGACAATCTCAGGGCTCTTCAAAACCCACCTGTACTGCTCTTCCCAGGGCACAGTAGGCAGCATCCCAATAAATGCAAAGACCTTAAATGGAGATTCAGAAGGCTGGGGGCAAATCTGGGTAACACTGATGGATGATCTCCATCTCCAGGTCGCTTAAGCCTTAGGAAGCTCACCCTCTTTATCAAATGAATATAGGTATTAACTTCTTGCCTATAGCATTGCTGTGGGGATTAGCAAGGCGCTGTGTGTGAAAGCACCTGGCTCCAGGCAGGTGCTTACTGAACGTTCGTTTCTTCCCCCATCGCAATAGAACTTACATATTTATTGATGCTTGGAGGCAGGAGAGAGACCGGAATGAACAAAGACTTCTGAGGGTACAGCTGGCCCAGCGCCGGCACTAGGAGGTGTACACAGGTGAGTGCCTTTAGGCATCGACCTGGACCGGATACTGAGTGCCAGAGCAAGAGAGCAATGGGAGCTTTCTTTTCTGGGAACACAAATTAAAGTGGCCAGGATGCTGTGGGCAATAGAAAGGAGGTTGTGAAACCCACAGGTGGGCCCAGAGCATGGCAGTGACCAGAGTCAGTGTCAAGGCTGTTTTCCTCTGGGCTATACTCACTGCCAGGCTGTCAGGGACCACAGCCAAGTCAAACAGGGCTGCACACACTCAGCTCTACACTTGCTCCAGGCTCTCCCAGGGATGGCTTCGCCAGGCTCTGTGGGTCAAATGTTCACCTCATGTCACCAGGAGGCAGTACACCTGTATGGCCATTATATGCCTGCTGAGAAAGCAGCCTCTCTGCACCCCCCCAAAAAAAACCCGCCTGGGTTTGCCTTTCTTTAAAGCACAGAACTCTCACTGACTGGGACTTGTCAAGCTCTCTGCCAAGCCTAAACATTTGCTTTGGCACGGGGCCATCAGAACACAAGGAGTCGGGGCCGTCCCGGGCTGACGTGTCTTAAAAAGAGCTTCACAAGAGGCAATGCAGTGAGCTCATCGCTGTACCACATAGACAGTTGACTCGGAATATTCAAAGGACAGGGCGACTTGTTAGAACCAAGGAGAAGTCAAGGAAAAGGCCAACTCATCGCACAGAGCCCTAGAGCTTCCTTAGTGTTTCCAGCACTTTAGCCTTTTGCTCTGTGCCCACTACGTGCCAGGGCTCCCACACATGACGGCCAAACCCCGCACACAAGTGTCTGCTATTTGGTCTTTTCTGTAGGGGCATAGACAGAAGCTCACCACTAATACGTGACTTGCCATGGGTCCACGGGGCGAATTTATGATGGGGTCAGAGCTCAAATCAAAGGAGGTTTCACTGGTTAGAAAGAGATCAAGTGGCTCCAACTCTACCACACTAGGGCAGAAAAGAAATGAAAAGTCTCATGAGATAAGAGGCTTAATACACACGTGGCTATGCTCGTTGGTAGCCTGCAGGCAAGCAGCGGCCTTGGGAGGGCAGAAGGACCACAGGCTTGTATGGGCAGGTCACCTTCTCTGTAAGGGTCCCCAAAGTGAAGCGCTTCCATTCGTTTCTAACTCTCCTGCTTCTTCTGAAGTGGATGTTGCTTTGAACCTACCCCTCTACTCCCTCTCTCCCTCTCTCCCTCTCTCCCTCTCTCCCTCTC
>LOJH01030405.1:0-12992 GCA_001685095.1 Ellobius talpinus | reverse complement strand
ACACACACACACACACACACACACACACACACACACACACACACACACACCGGCCCCCGGGTCACTGACAATCAAGAGTTTTCTGCTCTTCTGGAAGGAGGCAGCTTGCTTCTCAGCAGCCCAGAACTCTCTACAGGAGGGAAACAGGGGCTGACGCCCCACCAGGCTGAGTCTGTCTCCCACTGTCAGTTGCACAGGGCACAGAATTCTTGGGTTGTATCATCTGTCAATCACAGACCCCTTCACTCCCCTGAGACCTTCCTACTGTGAAGCAGAAGCAACCAGCATACAGAAGCTTTACTCCCTGAAGCCAGGACCACGTTTGCTTCCTTTCCCTGCCCATTTCTTCCCTGCACAACTCTCTCCAGCTGAGGATTGCCCACTACATCCTATTCTTCCCTCCCTGACCCAACACACACACACACACACACACACACCACAACTGGGGAGGGAGGAGGGGGAGAGCACTCTCCTGGGCCCGTACCACCTGAAATATTATGTTCCTCTTTTTGCAGGCCCCTTTCAGCCCATCAGATTGTTTTTTTTTCCCCCAAAGCTAGTCTTCACTGAACAGACTAGCCAGTTTTTCCACAGGATTGGTTCAATCCTGCTAGGGAAAGACCCCGCCTCACTGGCTGCTTCAGGTCACTCATCTGGTCATCGAGATAGCCCCTGAACTGCTCTAAGTCTACCTTCCTGTATTCCATCATCAATTAAAAAGTTTGGGAATCCGGATTGTTGAGTTAGGATAGCTGAGAGTGACTTCAGACAGCTGAAGTACTTCCCTGGGGCTGCGGGGTTGTACGTTAAGAGGATGGACTCCAGATGAGCCATGAGGGACCAGGGGACAAGGGATGGAAGCATCCGAGAGGCAGAATCTTTGTTTATTGCTGGACAACATTCTAGTCCAAGTTTCAAAAAGAATGAAACAGGCTGATTCAAATTGCAGGTGACAGTGAGTGTGCCTGGAGCTCACTTTTGGCCATCTTGATTATAGCTCACGGGACCACCCAACCAGGGGTGACACTGCCTACAGTGGGCTGGGCTCACCCTTATTAATTATCAATCGAGAAATCCCCCCCAGACTTGCCTACAGGCCAATCCGATGGAAGCGTTTTCTTCAATGAGGTTCTGGATGACCCTAGTTTGTGTCTGGTTGACAAAAAGCTATTTTAGGATATACAATCTGGAGAGACTGGAAGAATTTTCAAAGGTTCTCCTATCTCATCCACCTATTATTCTAAAACTAATTACCCAAATGTCGTGCTTATAACAATGACTTCTACCTTCACAGCTCCGTTGATTGGCTGTGCTCAGCTGAGTGCTGTTGAGTCACTCATGGGGCCACAGTCATGTGTCAACTTGACTGGCCGTGGAGGAGCGAGGACTGCTCATAGGCACAGTTAGTATGTTGGTGCTGGCAGTCAGCTCTGTGTGATCACTTATCGTTCAGGTAAGTCTCCCGATATGGTGTGGGATGATGCAAGAGAGCCAGGAAGGTGCTCAGGACCTCTTGGAGCCTATGTTGGACAGCATCTGCAGTTCCTTTTGCCACATTCTGTGGGTCAGAGCCAGACCAGCCTCAGTACAAAGGAGGTGGAAAAGATTGCCACAATAGGAAAAGCCGAAAGGTGTTTATGATCCCATTCAGCCTACCAAATTGCCTTCGGCCCTGGCCTCTGGGTGTTCTCTTAAGATTATGTGGGTCTCTGTAAAGAGCCTGTGATGAATTTCTCTACTTGTGAAGAAGACTTTAGGGTCTAGTTGTCTGTCAAATATCTGTCCCTCTCCACTTTGAAAGATCTGTTTGGTCAATTTCCATGCAGTGCTTTGGGGGGAAATGGCTTCATCTTGTTCTTATTTGTAAAACTAGTGAGTGTAATAGATCATTAACCCCCTACCCCTGATCTCCCCATTCCCGGACTCCACTCAATGATTTCCCAGGACTCCAGCTACTGGCTACCCAGGACTCCAATTATTGACCACCTAGGACTCCAGCCCTATACCAGTAATTTCAGGGCGCTATCCTGCCCATGGAGGTTGTTTGGGAAAGGATATTATATAGAATGATATAGACAGTTTAATATAGACTGGTGAGACATGAAAGGGAGTTTTCCAGAATCTTCTGGGACAGAAGATTCCTTGTTCATAAGGAAGTCACACTGGAATGGTGGTTCCTCTTCTTGGCCTCTGGACTTGTGAGCCAATAATGCGTCCTTGTTGGTTAAACTTAGTGAGGGTCTCTGTGATGTGATAAAACACTATCACCAAATGCAACTTAGGGAAGAAAAGGTCTATTTCAGATTACAGCTCTCAGCTTGCACTCTATTGGTGACAGAAGTCTGAGAAGGAACTCAAAGCAGGAGCCTGGAGTCAGGATCTAAAGCAGAGACGATGAAGGAATGCTGCTTGTAGGTAAAGTTTTTGCCAGACTGCTGGCTCTGCAAATAACCACACAGAGACTTATTCATTATAAATGCATGGCCAATTGCTTAGACTTACTACTGACTAGCTCTTACAACTTAAATTAACCCATATTTCCTATCTATGCTCTACCACATGGGGTGCCTTTTGTCAGCATGGCATATTCATCTCCTGCTTCCCCTGCATCTGGCT
Source organism: Ellobius talpinus (assembly GCA_001685095.1). Lineage (NCBI taxonomy): Eukaryota > Metazoa > Chordata > Mammalia > Rodentia > Cricetidae > Ellobius > Ellobius talpinus. The sequence goes on along the minus strand of LOJH01030405.1, from coordinate 10,376 downwards.
AGTGGCTCCGTCCTCTTCCCATGACCTCTTTTTGTCTGCAAGTCCTGCCTAACTTCTACCTGTCTAGCTATTGGCCAGTCAGCTCTTTTATTAAACCAGTCAGAAGACACCTTATCAAAGATATACATCTTCACATTGTATAAAAAGATTATTCCATACCAGCTGCTTATTGGCTTACTTCCCATGGCTTTCTTATAAAATCCAGGACCACTAGCACAGGGGTGGAACTGCCCACAGTGAGCTGGGCCCTCCTGCATCACTCATTAATCAAGAAAAATTAAGGCTTGCCCACAAGCTAATCTGATGGGGAAAAATTTCTCACTTGAGGGTCTTCTCAAATCAAGACCCTATCTGTGTCAAGTCGACAAAACTAACCAGCACGAAGTGTTATAAGAGAGTCAGGGCCTGAAACTGTTAGATGACTCAACAAATAACCACATTCATAAGTTACAAAGTAACAATTATTAATGAGGATAATCACTAATGTTTTCTTGACTAAAAATAGGAGGAGGATTCTGTGTCATGGCGGAGCTAGGCGCATCCTAGACAGCATCTGTTCAAGTGGCTTACTCAACAGAGGAGGAAATGACAGCTATTTCAGCGGTCTCAGCTCCTACAGTGCCTCTGCGCTGTAGGACACTGTCTCAGCCTCTGCCCTCCTGATAGTATAGGTGTTTATGTGCCTGAAACACAGGAGCCATATTTAGATTCCTACTTCAAATGTGAAATTCTGAACCACCACATTGGAAATCTGTATGGAATTTTAACATAGCTCTGCCCTACCACCCAGAAATCCCACTAACAGGTGTTTGCCCCGGAAGAATAAAATCAGGCGAATTTGCATTGGCCACCCCAAGAATTTTTATGAAAGTTTTATTCACAAAGGTTTAAACTGGATGCATCCCAGATGTCCAGCAATAGTGTGTGAATCAACAGCAAATTGTGATGTATACATGTGATGAAATAATATTCAAAACAAAGAAAAGAATAACAAACTATTGGAGCATTCAATAATGCAATAACACAGCTCACAGGGACAAACCAAGCAAAGGAAATCAGACTGAAAAGAGGACCCATGTCATCATTCCATGTGTATGACATTGTAGAGAAACAAATCCAATCTGGGGATCAGAAATGGGGCTAGCAGCTGCTTCATACTACATGCAGACAGAGGGACACTAGGAATGGCCATGAAAAAAACTTCTAGAGTGGTAGAAATGTTCTGTTTCTGGCTAGATGATGGGTCACACGGGTGTATTCATCTGCTAAACTTGAATAAGCATGTGAAGATCTGCGTGTTTCACTTCATGTAAGCCTATAGGGAAGTGAGGACTTTTAAGCAACATTTTAGCCATAGAAAAGAAAGTACAGCGTCAGCCATCTGAGCAGAAAGAATTTAGAACAGTTAGGATGCTAGAGTGAGCTTGCAGGGTGTCTCGTGGTCCAAGATTTTGGAGAACTGTCTATTCCCACTAACCCTAACAACAGGGGCCAGCCAGCATCTTGCGTTCCATGCCAGCGCTGAGCTGTCACCATGGGCCCCGACCACAGCTGCTTTAATAGCAGGTTAGGAGAGCCGCTTCCTCAGCCCTGCAGCCACATCACAGCCACTGGCAGCACTCTCTGGCCTTCTTCCCCTCACCGCTGACTGTCTTGTGGAGTTCACTGAAGAGCCTTCCCTTTCCTCACCCTCAGATACCCTTCCGGAATGTTCCCCGGCCCAGGCTGTCCTTTACATTACCCGAACTTCATGGGTGATAAATTCTGGCTCTCTGGAGGTCTGGGACTGCTTCCCTGGGCCACTGCAGCAGTCCTTTCTGTAACTTTTATTTCAAATGCTCTTTGGGTTTTCTTCATAATCCCTACCAGACTGTCAAACCAGGATCTTTTTGGATGCTGATATTTGGTATTAAATTGCTAGACTGGATGGTCTTCCAAAACAACTGTTCTGGGTGGAAGATTAACCCCAGCCCCTGGCATCCATATACCCAAAGAGTCTAGAATGTTCAGGCGAAATCTCCACCCCAAGCCCCCTCCCCTATCTCTCTCCAAACCCTGACACACCTCAGAAAGCCCTCCAATGATGACCCCTCCCCCAGAGATGCTCAAGACCACTCCCACAGGGTATTTAAACAGCCACCCAGAAAACAGACTTGTGGTTTTCTGCTCTTCCTTTCTTGTCTGCTCTCTAGGGGACTGGAAAATCATCCGGGAGTGTTTTATCCATTAAACCTGGGCTTTTTTCTAATCCGGGTTGATTTGGGTCTGATTTGGATTGTTGCTTTGGTGGAGAGGCATATTGGGGTGCAGAAACTTTTCAACAACGTTTTGTTCATATTTTCTCGTGTATTCAAATTATATCTTAGTCTCTCACCAATTTCTCCACTAAAATGTACCTTCCCAAATGTTACATTTATCCTGTTGAAGATGGGCCTAACACCAGCGTCAAGCCATGAGCCTCCTGGAGAATACACAGCTGATTGATTATCTAACTTTGTTTCCTTGTGCTTTTGTGGTTTTCTAAAAAACCTGTAAGTCACAAGTAAACTTTCTTCAAGAAGCATTAAAATGGCCGAATGAACTCAGCATTCCCTTTAGTGTGCTGTTTGTATTTTTGATGTAAAATGAAATCTCTAAGATGACAGACACATGGCACCCAGATGAAGCCTGGGTATCTGGATCTGGGGCCTGGGACAGTTCCAGGAAGTGTTGGTCACATGCAGCATGCTACAGCTTGGGTTTGTGTGTCTGCCACCAGGAGGGCACCAGCCCCAAGCTTGCTTCCTTCTGTTTCTCCTCTGATCACAGCAGCCTTCTTTGGTCATATACCCGGGAACACAGCTCTCCTAGTGTGTGAGGGAGACTGGCTGCTGCCAGGGCTCAAACTAACTCAGTCAGTTCTCTCTTCTCGGGGTTCTCTCTTTAGGTGGGCCCACTGTGGGGGAAAGGTGGAAGCAACGTATCAGGAAGTTGGGCTCCTGGCCACCTACTTCTTCAACCAGAGCCCCGGCAAGGCACTTTGATCTGTTTTCTATCAAACCTATCAAAACCATCAACTGCTCCTACCACCTCCACTGGGACTATGCTCAGCACCAACTGACCCTCTCCAGACTGACACGTGAAGGTGTGTTGTTTTCTCTTAGAGTTGAACAATGGTAAACAATCTGCCTGACCATCAGTGCACATTACCACCTGGGAGACAGGCTGGTGGGAAGAATGGTGTCTGGGTTAATTGAGCATTCGCCTGCTCTGTTCAGTGTCCTCTTTTTGCTTCCCTCCCTGTTTCCCTCCCTCCTTCCTTCCCTCTTTTCCTTCCTCCTTTTGCTCCTTTCCTCCAGAGCAATCCTGGTGTCTTGCCTGCATGCTCCAGACCTTCCTGTGGCTGTAAATTCCTTTCGCACTTTTGAGCTGTTTCAAAGTGAATTGAGGAGGCACAAGAGCCTTCCTTCTTGTCTAGACACAATTTCAGCGGGCAGAGGAGCTGGGCCTGTTGGAGAGTCTCACTTGAGTCCACCTGGGCCCATCTGCCATGGCCATAAATCTCCAGGGAGCGGGAAGTGACTGCTAGAGGGGGTGCTGCAAGTTTTCCTGGCTGCCAGTTGCTCGGAACCACTTCTGCCAGGCGTGTGAAGAGCTGACTCAGCAGAACCAGACTGCCTCTTGGAGACGCCCGGCAGGATGTGAATTTAAAAGCACAGCCCAAGCCCGCCACAAAGCAAATGCTGAACAAAAGGTTAATTCCACGGATAAACAGCACTTGGTGGTGCTTGACTGAGTGGCTGGCTCCCATTTCGCTGTGCCATTCTGCCTGCTGCTCCCTCCTTCAACACATTCTGCTAAGGCTGAGATAAAATATAAACCCAGAAAGCTGCGAAGGTTCCTGGCAGCACAGGGTGGCAACATGCAGGGACACAGACATCTCTGGGAGTGTCCCAGATGTTCCCAGGCAGTGACAGCACAACTGGGAAGTGGGGGTGGGGGCCTAGGACAAGCTAGTTATGCCTCACAAGATTGCTCAGCCTGAGAGATGGTTTTAAAAGCGTAAATGTGAATGGCAGCGGAGGGGCCATCTCATTACCATTCCTTTGGTGAACTGAGGAAATTTAAGAGACGCAAGCCACACATAGTGGCTCCTGTCTTGAAATCCAGGCTTCAGGAGGCTGCTGCAGGAGCATCGGAATTTCAAAGCTGTTTGAGGACATGTGAGACCCTGTCTCAAAACAAAATGAAACAGGAAGCAGAGTTACAGGAGCATCAGCCTGCGTTTCTCAGACTAGGAAGGCCAGATGCTTTCCTTGCATGTCTTCTTTTGTGTAATTTGCTATCGCGAGTATCCATCAGTCACCGTGTGCACGTACAAGGACCTTCCATAATCAGGCACTGACTGCATCCTGGACAGACAGCAACATGGCCCCTTGTGTTTCCTTAGTGAAGGACCCAGACTTGTTCCTCTTTGGCTATTCCGTGATATTAAATATAAGCTTGCAAATACACCATTGAGGTGGCTCTTGTCTGGTTCCATCTGGAAACTGAAGCTGCCGCCCTGTCCTGAATGTCTTCCCAGCCGCAGACAGTGAGAACAAGGGACTGGGCTCGGAGGTATTCTCCATCATGTTGAACACTGTGTCCAATTACATTGTCCAAAGCAGCAGGTAGCTGCGAAAGGCCTGGAGACCCCCATTGTGACCGCCTTAGCTGCTGGTGAAAGGTCAGTTCTCAGGCAAGACTCTGACCCTTCACTTTTTTGTGACGAGTGTCACAAGGTAAATTAATCAGATTTATGGCATTAAGCTCTACCAATATCTTTATCCCCTCAGCTCTTTTTCTCCAGCAAAATTCTCGGTGTGGGAGGGGAATCTTTCTAATGAAGGATGAGAAGTGGTTTTTGTTTGTTTTTCTCAGTTTTTGCTACTGTGTGAAAACCGTCAAGCATATATAGAGAGGCCAGGCAGCCGTTCCTTCAAACCAAGGGCTTTTATAAGTTATAACAAACTGTCCTGGCACTCAATCAAATAAATGTTCCTGACTGCGGGGACAAAGGCGAGGCCAGGGTTGGCTGGTGCCCGTCGGCTTTTTGATTTGGGGCAGAACCTTCTTCGACCAGCACAAGGCAGCAAGACCCATAATTAGGTAGCTTTGGGCTCATTCCATGCAGTCTAAACAGTTGTGAGGTCTGCACGGGACTCAGAGGGGCAGGTGGGCTGCTAGGGGCTAAACAGAGCCCTGCAACCTCAAGGCTCCCAGCAGGAGTGGGAAGGCGGGAGACTGCTGACGTCACAGGTGCTTTTCATCCAGCCTCGCAGAACACCAACTTCCTGCTGACAGAAATTTGTCAGCAAATTTTTTCTCATTCAGAAGTGACGGGATCCAGGAGACACTGGGTAGATATGATGAGTTGATTATGGCTTGTGCAGACGTCCGAGATGCCTGGGAACTGGCAGAGAGGGAGCATGCCTTGTCCCCCCAAAGCCTCCCTCCAGCCTTTCACCGGGAGAGCTGATGGCTGCAGCTGGTGGGTCTCTCCATTCTAGGCTGTGAGAGAGTCAACATTCTGGATTCAGGGCCCCTGTGGCTTGCTATAGCTCTGTTCAGAAAAGGGGAAAATAATACAGAGTGATTTTTTTCCAAGAGTGATTTGCAGTGTGTAGGTAGATCCCACAGACTCAACAAATATTTCCTAAGCACCTACTGTGCACTGAGTCCTGGGCACCCTCTAGAAGATGATATGAAGCTGGATACTGGAGTGGAGGCGGGTAATAAACCATCTTCACTTCTGGACCAAGAGTATTGTAAAAGGACGATGAATAAGCACAAAGCTTAATGGGAAAGGAGCCAGACGTGTTGCACAGTGGCATCTCATATACGAGTGCATATTTCCCTCCCCCTTTCTGATTAGAGCAATAGTGGAGGAACTTTGGGACAGTGTTGTTGTCAGGACTGTATGAGTGCCTTCTGGAAAATAAGAATTTAATGTATTTATAATTGTAATGATTATTGTTAAGCATTTGACAACAACCATAGTGCTATAAGCTACATGGGCAGGGACATCAGCTCCAACTTGCAACTGAAGAATTAAAGGGAAGCTCTTTGTTCTCACACTGCAGGCTAATGACAAATGAAAGCCCCCNGTCCCAAGGCAGCATGCAGACAGCCACTTAAGAGCTAAAGAGCAGAGTGCTGGCCCAAGCAAGAAATAAACACTGTATGGAGCCTCTGATATTTGGGGGTGATTTGTTACAGTAGCTTAGCATTCCTGCGACCAAAAAACAGACTCACCTTGGGATGACTTGAGTAAGAGAATCTCAGAAGCCAATGGTGACCCTGGAATAACAGGGTTTGTGGACTTTTGGAGGAGAAACTCCACAGAAGATGAAGAAGAAACAATTAGGAGATCTTGTCTATTGGGGTTCACTTAGATTGGTTCTTCTCAGGCTACTTTGCAGGTTTTGTCACGGGCGATGGGGTTAGGTGGTGGGGGAGGGGTGCTGGGAGGGGGCACATGATTCTTCTTCATTTGCATCTGTGGTGGAGGACAGTTCTATCCTGGAGCTGTAAATCTTCCTGTTTAGAAACAGAAGGTCAAGAATGCAAAAGGACAAGGAGTATCTGGGATGGAAGAAAAGATAAACTTAAGGGCAGACAAATAAATACAACTTTGTAATAAATAGTGGCTTTCATCTCTTATTCTACTGCCAAGATTGTCCTTGGTCTCCATGGTGTCTCCCATCCCGGCCTCTACATACCATACCAGTTACCTAGGCACGTGAAGCGTTCCTGTGTTTACTTTTCTGTGTATGTGTTGAGGGCAGGAGGGTGGAATACACATGCCTGTGGCTAGAGGTTGAGCATCTCCCTCAGTCACCCTCCACAGGCTCTCACTGAATCTGGAGCTCACCTATTGGACTCGCCTGGTTGTCCAGCCAGCTCCAGAGAGACCTCCTGCCTCTGCCTTCTCGGCACTGAGATTGCACCCACGCCTCACTGTAGCCGGCTAAGCTCAGGTTTCCATGTTTGTGTAGCCATCTCCCTAGCCCCTCATTCTTGAATTTTTCTATCAAACAATCAGGCTAGGTCCTTCTGCCTGAGACATGCCTCACTTACTTCTCTAGTAGAACCCCAGCATCCTTAAGACCTTGTCTGAAGGCTAACTCTTCCAGGAAGCTTTCCTTCTTCGGCATCATCCAGCATTTCTGGCTTTGACCTTCTCCTGTTCCCCGGGGACCTGACAGCCTTTAGGTTGCATTTGCCTGCGTGCAGAGCCTGCAACTAGCTGCCTCGGTCACAGAGCCTAGGCCCTGCCTTTGCCTTCCCTGCTCTGAAACAGGTCAGGAATGGATTTCGATAAAAATAAAGTGGTAATTTTTCAATTAAAACAACTACAACACCAAACCAGATTATGTTCAATGCTAGGGCAAACAATACAGAAATGACAACAAAACAAACCAGGGAAAACCTCCTCTTGGAGCGTGTTGGCATTACCTTTCACAAATATTCCCGTGTCCACACAGCCCTCTCCCACGGCTGTCATTTGCATGGGCAGGAGTGAGGTGATGTGTTTTGCTGTTGTCTTTATGCTGATGCTCAACCTCTTCTTCTCCCCTCACCCTGCCAATTATTGAATGCCTTTAAAAAAAAAGAAAAAGAAAAAGAAAGAGAGAAAGAAGGAAACCTCCACCCCAGCAGATGTGTGTGAGCTGTTTGATCTTGAGGCTGAATAGGAACCAACGTTTCTGAGGCTCAGATTATGGTGCAAAAGAGGGGAAAAAAATCTTAAGGGGAACTCTGGGCGGGAGGAAGTTAGCTTTGATCTCGCTATTGAATTTTGCTGCTGGGGTGTGTTTATATCTATTTCTATTTATCTTTTTAGCTCCGAAATACTGTGCTGCTGGGTCTGTCTTTTGTAACGCGACAGAAGGGAGTTTTGTCTGGTTCTGTGCATGTGATTTAAGTCATTTAAGGTAAGAATTTAATTTCTCTGGGAAACCAGGAGAGGCCCGCAACATAATTTATGGATATCTTTTCCTTTAAAGGATTTTAAAATAATTGGGGCCACTTTATCTCAAACCGAATGGAAAAGAGGCCTATTAAAAAGCAGAGAGGCCACGTTCCAGACGAGGTCTGACTTTGCCATTTAATTCCTCATTTGCACGTCTTCCTCACTAAAGAAAACCCAGACCTTAGAAAGCCTTCTGACCTGGGCAATTTAGCAGGGGGAATAAAAGTGCATTTGTTCATGGCTAAATTCTGTTTCAGAGTTTTCCCCAGAAGGGGCTACTTCATCTCAGAAAATTAAGTAAGTTTGAAAGCTAACTTGAGAAACTTTGGAAGGCACCTTCTGCAGTGTGTCCTATGGTGATAACCAGTGTGACAGGTTGGAGACTTATTTCCTACAGTTTGTGGAATGGTGGCTTTTCAGTGCCTTTCAGGGTGACACGGACACACCCATCTTCTCTCACTACTGGTTTTTCATTTTGATTTGAGGTTTGCTGCAATTTTTCCATTAATTTGCGCATTTATCTTCCTTTGCTGTATACGCATTTTTCAGTTAATTTATCCACTCAGAGGTCATCGTATAACCCAGGGCTGAGTACTTGCCTACTCTGCAAAGACTGTGGGCTCAACACAACTGAAAATAAACCAAAGGTAAATATATATACATACATAATATATAATATGCATTTAATCAGTCAATATTTCTTAAACCTACTATGTGCCAGAGGCTTTGCTTCTACATTTATGATCCTCCAAGGGAAACATTTAAAAGCTTATTTATTTTGTATCCCAAAGCAAAACCAGCAAAAGTTGCTAGATTAGGTACTCGTAATCAGTTAGTTATACAGCTGTTTCCAGACTTTCTAGTATTTAGCATTTTTTGAAGTATTTATTCAGCACTAGCTTACTAAAAAGCACAATGCTAAGCATTGGTGAGAGCAGGGAGATAAATCACGGACCAGCCGTGCATTCTAAATGGTTTGGACATCAGAATAGACACTCTAGTTGCTGTTAGTAGGCAGGGGAGCACGTGGGTTGGGGGGCACACAACACAAAAGAGAGATTCCTTAGACGGGGCAGGGGGTGGGGTGACTTGTCAGCTGGAACTAGACTGTCAGTCTTTGAGTTGTGGGGTCCAACTTCCAGAGTTCAGAAAGGACTACCTCAATTTCCTGCTGAAAGAAGGTCCTGTTGCCCTGTTGAGGGAATAGGAGTCCTAAGAAAGTATGGATAACCCCCACCACACCCCAATATGACTTTTCAAAACCTTAGGTCTGCTGGATTTTGCTCCATCCACCACTTCTAGAATGACATTAGCATTTCTTGGGTTGTGTGTTGACTTCCCAACAAGACGTGCTGGTCCCAGACATATATATGTCATGGGTTTCTATTTACACACTAGGATCCTCAGATTGGGGGGTGGGGTGCACACACTTTCACCTTCAGCCCCTTGGTTCCAATTTAGATCACTCTGTTCAACTCTCAGAATGAAGTCTCATGTTACTTGGACGCGGCCAGTGTGGGATCAACATGAAAGCATTAGACCTGCTTCAACTGGTACTGAGACACTTGGCAAGTTACAGATTACAGATTTTCATGTGCTTGGTGTCTCTCTTGACAAAGTGTTTTCATATAACTTTGACAATTTCTTTTTTGAGTTAGCTAACTGAAAACAAATTATAACAAAAATAATGATATATGTTGCACATACCTAATCCTATGTATCTCTGTGACTATCATTTAATGGCTGTGAAATGCCTACTGTGTACACAAAGTCACTACTGCATAAAAAAGTGAACAGATACCACAGAGAAAGGCAAGTTTCTTCTTATGGAACTATATAATATGTATGCATGCAGTACTAGAAGCTTTAAACATAAAATATGTATTAACATGTGTGGTGATTTGAAGGACAATGGCTTTTATAAGCTCATATATTTGGATGCTTGGTTCCTTGTTAGTGGAACAGTTTGGGAAAGATTTGGAGGTGCGGCCTTATTGGAGGAGGGGTGTCATCGGAGGTGGGCTTTGAGGTTTCAAATATTGACATCATTCTCAGTTAGCTCTCTCTGCCCTGTGCTTGAGAATTAGATGTAAACTCTCTGCTCCAGAGCCATGGCTTCCTGCCTTCTGCCAAGGCTCCTGCCATGATGATCATGGAGTCACCCTCTGGAACAATAAGCCCCAATAAACTTTCTTTTATAAATTGCTTTGGTCCTGGTTTCTTATCATGATACTAGAAAAGTAACTAAAGCAATAGATTTTAATTATAAATCCTAATGGCACTCAATGTGATGTTTCTCCATGTGTATTCAAGTGTAGTGATAGGGGTGGCAGGCTGGCCTGCTTTTCGTCCCGCCCGGCTCCCGCACGGCTAGCTTTAC
>LOJH01030404.1:338-17117 GCA_001685095.1 Ellobius talpinus | reverse complement strand
TTTTATTAAAATACATGATTGACAGAATACAGACAATTCTCCCACAACAGTTCCCTCTAGCCAATGATGCAGCGGGGAGGAGATTCATGCAGAAGAATGAGGTTCTATCCACCTCTAATATTATATATATAGCTAACTCAAAATTGTGTGTAGACCTTTGAGTGGGCATTAGCATCATAACTTCTAGAATAAAACACAGGGCTTAATCTCTACAAAATTACATTTGGCAGTGACTTCCTCAATATGAGGTAAAAACTATAAGCAACCAAAGAAAAAGACAGGTTCCATTAAAATTAAGTGCTTTTAAAAAAGATTTATTTTTTATGTGTTTGAATGTTTTGCCTGCATATATGTGTGTACACTGTGGGTGTGCCTGGTGCCCTTAGAGGTTAGAAGAGGGAGTTGAATCCCTTGGAAATGGAGATGCATTGATTGTGAGCCACCATGTGGGTTCTGGGAACTGAACCTAGATCTTCTACAAGAGCAATAGGTGCTTTTAGCTGTGAACCATCGGTCCACCCTCCCTAAAATTAAATACTTTTGTACATCAAAGCATTGGGCCAAAATTATCTCAGGACCTGTACCTCAAGGCCTGTAGGACAGAGAAAAGCCTAGCTCAAGTTTGAAGGATAGTCTCAAAGCTACCGAATGAGGATGAGATAGCAAAATCTAGGCAGATGCCCCTCAAGCCAGAGAGAGGGCTTGGCTGTCTCTCATTGGCTGGAGGTACCCCCACATCACACGATGACACTTAACCTATATAAGCGGACGCTCACAGTGATAAACTGAGTTCCTGCTTTGACTTTACCCCCTATCGTGTATGACTGTCCTGCATCGTGGGCTGCGGAACAGGTGGATAGTGTAGTCATCTCTTCCTGGGGAATAAGGCTATGGAGGCCTGGTACCAAAGGATAGCTTAAGATAACCTAAGGAATGGAAAAAATGTTTGCAATACGTATCCGTCTATGTACATTAGATAAGACTATGATGCCCAGAATATTCAAGGAACTCATGTAATTGTTCATAAAATGGAATTGGAAAAGAGGCAAAAGACTTGAATCGGCATTTCTTCAAAAGAAACATGCAAATGGTCATGTGAAAAGATACTTAGGGAAAAGATACACTCTGAGTCAGAGGGCACATGCAGAGGAAATTGCAATAAATGCCACTTTCATCTACAAGCTGGCTATGATCAACGTGATATGCCACAGCAAGCGCTTGAAAGCACATACACATGCATACACACACCACAGCTACATGTGCACACACAGGCATATACCATAGATTTGCACATACATGCATATATACCACCCACATGTGCACAAACACTCTTACCGCACATGTGTACACATACGCATATATCATAGAAATGTGCACATAAAGGCATACATCACATATGCATGTGCAAACACACATACACACACATATATATATATATACACATATATACGTGCATACACAACACACATATACAAGTGGAAAAAAGCAACAAGTGCTGGTGAGGATGAAGAGCCTTCCTCCACTGCTGATGGGAATATCCAAGCTGAAACCTGGAGGGCAGCACTCTGGCAGTCCTCCAAAATGTTTAACATCTAATGACCCACCATCTAGTGATGCCTTTCCTAAACACATATAAAAACAAATTTAAATCGGGCGGTGGTGGTACACATCTTTAATCCCAGCATTTGGGGGTCAGAGGCAGGTGGGTCTCTGTGAGTTCTAGGTCAGCCTGTCTACAGAGCGAGTTCCAGGACAGCCAGGACTGTTAGACAGAGAAACCTTCTCAAAAAAAAGCAAACAAAACAAAACAAAAATTTAAAACATTTTCATACAAAATTTTTCATGTGAATGTTTTGGGCAAGATTATTTCTAATAGAAAAAAGGTTGAAGCAATTTTAAAATGCCCCTCACCTGATGTGAACACCTGTCATGTCTGTATGGTAGGATGTTACTCAGGCACAAAGAACAGTAAAATCCTGACACTCATCTCTACAGGTTTGAAGCATGCTCAGTGAGTGAACCACATTCGACATGATTCCATGTCGAATTCATTCAGCAAATGTCCTGAACTGGCGCATTCATCAAGACAGAAGGTAGACTAATCCATGAGACAAGAAGTGGGGAATAGGGTGAAGGCACTAACAGGCATGGAGTCACTTTGGGTGATGAGAACATTCCGCTGTTGGACCATGGTGATGGTGGCATAGCCTTGTGAATCAACTACAGCGTACCACGTTGTACTTGATAGTGGTGCATTTTACCTAGACAAGCGACCTTTACGGAAAACATCACCAACGCTTGGGAAGCTTGGAGTAATCCACAAATGTTTGCTGGTGTGACTACATGACAGTGCCATTGTCACTAGCTCCAAGCTCCACAGTCTTGGGGGGTTGGGTGCCCAGCCTAGGTACACAGGGCTGGCTCACACCCTCTCGGACTCAGAAGTGTGCATTTGGAACCATCTTCTCTCTCAATACTCTGCTTCAATCCAGTGACCTAGCTAGAAGGAGAGGATGGAATACTCCAAGCTAAGAGCTGTGTCTGATGGATCCAGGATCCCTGCTTCACAAGCATTTGTTGTCAAAGCTTTCCTCTGACCATGGCATCTTGTTTTCATGTAACATGATGTGGCTGCTCTACTAAGAATGCAGTTGTGGAAATCCAGGAGTGTTCTACTCCAAGACAGGATGTCTATGATGTCCAGCTCCTCTGGCCTGGCTCCAAAGCTCCCACCAGCTGAGCGCAGCAGTTGCTGAGGGGGAAATGGGAAGACGGGGAGGTTCTGGGCACATTTTTAAAGGCTCTGTAATACTGAGTCTCAGCGGTAGTCAGAATCATTCAGTCTTACAAGATGAAAAGATTCTCGAGTCCGGGGGTGACACTAGTTGCACAGCTACTATTTAATGAACACATTAAATGCCACTGAGTTGTGCTGTGCAATTAAAAATAGTGAGAATAGTAAATTGTATGCAATTTGTAATTTATTGTTTTGCTGTTGTTACTGAAAGAAGAAAAGTGCAGAGGTTGCACCTTTCCATTCCTGGAGCGCCCCAGACCAATTAGCCACAGCCCCTGGGACCTTGAGACTGATAGCCACAGTCCCTGGAGACCCTTAGACTGGTGACCATTGTCCCTGAGATCCTAGGCAGCTGATTCCTCTCTCCCAGCTTCAAGACTGTTCTCTGATTGCCACAGATTCTCTCAAGGTCTGTGACCAAGCCTTGAACTTGCTACGAACTTTCTGGAGTTACCCTGCTACCCTCTGGCCAGGCTGCTATAATTAATAATGAAAAAGACTGCTTAAAATGCAGCAGGAGGCTCTGCAGACTCCCAAGCGCGCTGGAGAATGAGAAATGTCGTGTCCAGGGACTGCTTCATGGACTCGTGCTGATAAATCATAATAATTAAATACAAGTCCTCATGGTTTGAAATGTGTTTCTTTCATTCCTTGTAGCATGGCAGGGGGATGAAGGAAACGGCAGACTGTACTCAATAGTGATGTCCTCCAAGGGCTAAGGGCTCATCCAGGGCTTACTGCTGTTTCGTCTGTAGCTCTCAGTTGCTGGGAGACTTGCTTATCTCTAAGGCAAGTTTTCATTTTCTTCTTTCCTGTGTGTAGATGGTGAAGGTGAACCTCGGGTGTAGATAGCACAGAATCTAGAGACAAGGTGACCGTCCCTCGTGCTGTCCTTGCTAGACTGAGTCAGTCACATTTACGCTCATGCAACCGCACAATACAGCTGGCATGTCGGGAAGCCGAAGCTGAGGGAGCAGCCTGCAAAGATGGCTTACGTACTCTTCAGCGTGTGTGTTGCCCAGAGGAAGCTAAGCTCTGCGCCACTAACAATATCTCCCAGCTCTTTTTGTCTTTCCATTCAGAGTTTACCTCTCACACTGGCAGAATCCTCCGAGGGCTGGTGCCGGAGCCTGACAGCTGTTCCCTGTGCAAGGATCGGGCTAGTGGCTTCTTTTTTTTTTCTTCTGTGCTCCAGCATCCCCTCTGCCTCCATGGTTGGGGAAATGCAGAGATCCTTTTTATACTTCTTACCACATGCTTACACTTTTGCACAGAAGTGATCTGCACACACTTCCTCTCCCAGCTGCTTACCCAGGCTGGCCCACCTCCAGGAGGTGAAGGGGTGCAGAGTGTCTCACTCCTCAGTGAGGAGAGCTGGGGATGAATGAGATCTGATGGCACCGATGGCTGCAATTCTTTGCCCTGGCACAGAGTCTTTGCGTCTGGTTATTTTTCTGCTACAGAGACTGTCCTTGAGCAGAAACTCTGCACCAGCTACTTTGGCTTCTGTGTAGTAGATGTGTGTAGCACTAACCAGGAACAACACTCCCAGTCTCTAAACATTGTCAAATGTCCCGTGTGGGCAAAATCCTTTCCTTTACAATCCCACCGGTTTAGGTCATCTAATGTCTGTGTTGACACTATCCTCTGCTCTGGGTATTTGCTTATGTGGGATTAGAGCCCTTACTGCTTCCTGGCCAGGGTGTGGCTCAACTGTCTTTGCATAATGTGTTTTGGTTCCTGTTGTTACAGAAGTGCTGAAGGTCTAGCCAAAATATTAGAATCTGCCTCTAGGTGGAGATGTGCCAGTGTTCGCTCCCTTAAGAGTTAATCCAGTTGGCCCAGCCAAACACCTGGCCAAAGGACCATCCGTCAGGAAGGTGAATCTATCTTAAGTCATGCTGAAGAGACAGAAAGAACAATTAGCTCTTTAATGAGACAATATGCCTTTCCTTCCCAGAATCTCTGGCCCCTAGCCCTCCACTTCAGCTCTGCCATGGAATTCTGTTGAGTCTGCTCATCTTTGTGCATCCCAACACAGAGAGCTGTGACTCTTCCTTCTTCTGCTGCTGAGAAGTAGAAAGAAGGCTGTGTCCTGGTAGTGTAGGAAGAGGAGGGCCCGAGGAATCAAACAAACTTAGCAGTTCCTTCAACTTCATTTCCCCCAAGTTCAAGGTAATGGTTGGATCAGCCTTGGCATGCTAGTCAGCTTGCGCTGCAGTAACAGAATACCCACACACCAGGGGATCCAACAGCAGACATTTATTCAGCCACAGTTCTAGGATCTGAATGTCTCAGATTAGGAGTGGGCAAGGTTGGTTCCCCTGGAGTGTGATCTTTGGTTTGTAGACACCACCTTCTACTGTGCCGTCACATCTCTCCCTCTGTGTGTGTTCATGCCCTTATCATATTTTCTATATGTATAGAGTCACATAACAGTAAGATACACCCTAATGGTTCTATTCTATTTTAATTTCCTCTTTAACAACTTGATTGCTGAATACAGCCCCATCTAAGGTCTGAGAGTTAGGTCTTCAACAAAAGAGAGGAGAGGGGACAGATTAGTCCCATAATATCTAGCGCTTAGCATGGAGATGAAGCAAAACAATGAAACAATAAAATACAACCATGCGCCTTATGCATGCTTCTGCCCCTTGTCTTTAATTTCACCTGTACTTGACCCCAACTCTCCAGGTTTCATCTCCAAGCCCTCACCTTCTATTGTCCTCCCAGTGATCAACTAGTCTGAGAAATTAACAAATTAATACTTCCCAGCCTCAAATTCAATTTTGCCCCCCATTCTTAATTATCCTGTGCTAGCAACACAGAAATGGTCCACAATTGTTCATACATGCCAATGCATAGCCAGTTACCTCTGGCGGCGTTACAAGCTATGGTGGCATCAGGCCTGCATGGCTGCTGACTGTGGCAAGAGTCTCAATCAGGAGGGGCCCAATGAAGCAGGTTCCTGACAGAGGCTGTGATAGAGTGCTGGGTCCCTTTGGGAGTGTGTAGGAGCAGAGACCAGGACAGCAGCATAGCGCATGGATGAACTGTGGGACCCCTGACCACACAGCCCAGCTGTGAATGAAGATGAGTCACATCTGGCAAAGGCTAATGATGCTGTGAAATAGCTGCTGAGTTTGTAGTTGGTCTAAGTTTCCCCCAAAAGGTTTGAGTTCCCTTCTGTTATCCCTGTGGTCATCTTCAGCCCAGGTCTAAGAAGAGAATCCTGATCCCAAGTTACAGGGCTCCAGCTTGACTTGATGAGATCTGCTTTGTGACAACCACTGCTTGCTGGGTGATTGTCTCAAAGGTCCAAGTCCTGATATTATTAATAGTATTATTGGGAGATTAGGACTATTATTACCGATAGGACTGTCAAGATTATTAACAGTCAGCTGTGCACCCATTGGTTTTCCGTACTGTTTCTTCCTGACATTGGATCTTAGTGGTTTTCTAAATGCCTGTGTAGGCTCCAGCTGGCTGCAGGTCATCACAGCCCCTTCCTCCTGCCATGGGGTCTTGCTACTGCTTCAGTCTCTGATGACTTGTATTCTGCGTGATCTGAGATCTGCCTTTTTCTTCCATTTCCTAGCCCCTTCTGTCTTGGTGGAAGGCTCTTATGTCCTTTTGTCCCCCCTCCCCCATACACAAGTCACTCTATTGGGGTCTGAGTACAATGATGACTCAATGCAGGTGGTACTATCTATGTGAATGGGCAATGAAGTTGAAAGCTGTGTGAATATTGCCAGTCTCCGAGAGGAGTGGTCGGTGGGTCAGATTCCTGTTTTCCTGGCTCCACCTTCCTGGCTTCACTGGCATCTCCCATTGGCAGGACATGGAGTGGCCCACTGATCTTACCTGCTCTGGGACTCAGAAGAGGGGAAGGGATCCCAGACAGATGGGAAAGAGTGGGGAGGGTGTGGGATAAGGAGTGGTCTGACATTTCCCGGGTCCACTGACAGAACTACTCATGTCTAGACGGCACTCATCTCCACTACCTTGTGCAGCCGGCATATCTCAATGTGGAAACCCACAGAGCTTGGTTTAAAAACCCTGAACATCCCTGACAACAAGACCACAGGAAGCCTTTGAAGAACGCCATTCAAAATATTTGGTGATGACATCATCAGGATTCTTTTAATACAGTTTAGATTTCAGGTAACTGAGATTTTCATACAAGCAGATCTTTGCCTATAGATGAAAACCATCCAAGTTCAAGAAATCTTCCCTCTTCCCTTTCCTTTTGTCTTGAGGCAGAGAGTGAGAGTTGAAGCTGTAGGATTTGGGCTCCAGCCTTACTCAGGCTTTGCTCTGGAATTTCCAGCAGTGAAGATGAACAGGAGAGTGTGGATGCAGTGTGAAAACATGCAGTCTTCTGAGTGACAGGTCAGAGGAGAGCATGAAGCACCTATCAGGGTGCAGGATACATGATGGATAGTCTCTATCCTCTGTCTGAGTGATTCTCATGTCCTCTGGACCTTGAGGTCCTGATGTTTGGGTGGGATGGAGTGTAAGAAGGTGAACAGCCTGTCCCTGTGGGTGGACAGAGTGCCCCCTGTAGCTATTCTCATGGGAGTACCTCATGAATTGATGCTAATAGGTCTGGGGGTTCCCTAGCAAGAGACAGTCTCAACCTAGTAGAACTTATCTACCCATCCCTATAGATGTCTTCAAGTCATCTGTGGGAAACTCAGAAACTTCACAGGACACTTCCATGAGCAGGGTTGCCTTTCGAGAAACCCCCAAACCTGACAAACCCTCGAGGCCTAACCAATCAAAGTGGAGTATATTTATGCATCTTATCAGATAGACATTCAGTTCATGGTATGTTCAGTGCCTCTACCCAGGGCAGGTGTGCCCCTCAGCTTGCTGTGCCGAGAGAGGGAAGCTCTCTCCCATCTCCCATGAGACATCCACTTTCAACCTTCTTGACGGCACATCTGCTGACATGTCTTCCCTCAGCAGAAAAGAACACACAGGCCGAAGGTGGTGATGATGATGGCAAAGAGTTAAAATGCAGTGCTGCTTAGCAGCCACACTGATAGACTAAGATAATAGGGAAAAAATCCATTATCTTCTGTAACATTACTTACTGCTCATCAGCTCCTCATCTGGAGCGAGGTTGTCACCTTCCCTCCTTTGGAAGATAGAATAGAGGACCAGATGAGATGGGAAACATAAAACTCCTTGCCCTTTAGAACAGGGCTCAATGATGATGAACACACTTCTCTACATGGATGTCAGAGATCCTACTGTGATACACAAGGAAGTGGGGTCAGGATTAAGGGCCTTCTGCCCAAGCTGAGTGGCTCATACCAGAACTGTTGCCCAGTGGTTTTCTTAAACCAGAGAACACCGCAACTCTATCCCAAAGCCCATCCAGTTTCCAACCTGGGCTTTGTTCCTTGGACAATTTAGCATCTAGCTTGGCACATCTTTGTCATCTAGAGCGGGGCCAGATGGTGCAGGATAAGCCGATTACTTTGCACGGTGGCTGTTCTGGTTTGGGAAGATGTAATGGTCTCCATTAATGTGTCAGTCTGTAGGGAGCATGATTTGAGTCACAGCTGACAGCCTGACTGGTTCTGAACCCTCTATAACCTGGTGAATTCATAAATGTCCCTATTAGGAGGAAATTAAAGCTCTGCTGGACGAGTTGTAGACTAGCAGGAGGAAATCTCATTAGGAAAGTGTAAGGAGATCACATTTCCCCAGTGCTCGAAACAACAACCAGGCAGCGTCAACTTTTTATTTGACATTAAGCACTGAAGCCAGACTTTTATTGGGATCGTAATGGACTTGTTTTTCTGTTCTCACCGCAGTAAACAGTGCTCAATTCTGCATATGGTGGCCTGTGACTTGCCATGAAGGTCCCGAGATGGGGCAAGCACACAGGGATGATGATGAGTAGAAACTATGGTGCTCTTGTGCCAAATCCCAGCTCTGTCTTGTTCTGTTTCTCTTAAAGTCTACTTGCTTCTCTTTCTAGGCATGTCGTTTATTGTTATTGTTATTGTTGTTGTTGTTATTGTTATTGTTATTGTTATTGTTATTGTTATTGTGTGTGTACCCATTTTAGTGGAGGAACTATTGTGAGACCCCAGGTTACTTCTCAAGCATTTACTTCCCCTCCTCCAAGTCTCCCAGGAGACAGAGTGGAAATCCACTCTTGGTAAGAGAACGGAAGGGAGAGGGCATAGAAGCAGGACTTGGGTAGGAATCAGAGCACAGCCTGTTGTTCCTTATGTAAGTGGTGCCCACACAGAGGAGGACTTCTTCCTATCTGGATGCAGCACCGGCCTCACAGCTCTTTTTCCACACAGAAGCAGTTTCAATTTCCGTCTCCATCTAAGATGCAGGAGTGGCAGATGGCTGTCCTTCTCTGATTGGGGGAGACATGAGTACTAGATCATTGGTACAGCCTTAGAGGATTCTGAGGCTGCTTTTTCTGTTGTTCAGGTGGGTAACCCCTGTGCCTCTGTCTTCAAGTTCAAGAATTCTTTCTTTTCCACTCTTCCCTTTGGATTCTCCCAAACAGTCCTACATGTCAGCCAGCCTACCTTTCAGTTCTAAAATTTCTGTTCAGCCTGTATTTGTATCTTAACGTTTTCCTGTGGGTCTTTGTACTTTGCTGTTTTTCATTTTCTTCCAAGCATATTTGTAATTATTCCTATTAACATTCATATAATGACTACTTTAAAAATATTTGTTTCTTTTTTTCTGCTACTCCCACTGCTTTATTATACTATACATTTGGACTTTCTTACATATTTGTGATAGTTTGCAAAAAAATGGCCCCCATAGGGAATGGCATTATTGGGAAATGTGGCCTTGTTGAAGTAGGTGTAGCCTTGTTGGAGGAAGTGTGTCACTGTGGGGTGGGCTTTGAGATCTCTTCTGCTCAAGCTTCCCTCAGTGTGACACTCAATCTACTTCCTGTTGTCATCTGATGAAGATGTAGCCAGCATCATGTTTGCCTGCATACCACTATGCTCGCCATGTAGATAACAGGCCAAACCTCTGAAAATGTAAGTCTCCACCTCAATGAAATGTTTTTCTTTATAAAAGTTGTCATGGTCATGGTGTCTCTTCCCAGCAACAGAAACCCTAAGACAATATTGGTTAGGAAGGATTTTCTTTTGGTGCTGATGGATCATTGGTTTGGAATTTTAGGTTCTTCAGCTTTTGATACTCTCCCAGAGGTATTTTTGATGGGAATGATGAAGAAGAATGTAAGCTCAACACAGTCCCCCACAGTCCATCTATTTTCCTTTCTGAGTGATAGACCAAAATAACACTCATTATACACAGTATAACTAGAAAAACACCACTGATATTTCCTGTGACATCCTCATGTAAGGCACATGGGGCAGGGCCAAGAACACTGCCTTATCTGTGTCTACAAGCCACTACCTACAAATGAACCAAAGCAAGGCAGGGACATGGGCATCAGTGTTGAGAATGTCTCTTTGATCTGATCCTACTACTTTTTGATAGTTCTTGGGTTTTATAAAAAAATAGCCTGACATTTTCATTTTACTACACAGAACATCATTGTTAATAGAAATGTAATATCAGTCATATATGTACTCATTTCTTTTTCCTTTAGGACCACAAATGTGTTTAGGGGTGACTGCTTTGGACTAGGCAACCTATCATGGGGCTCATTCATGGAGAAAACTGAATCTTCCTCCCTCAGCAGCCATGAACAGCCTATAGCTGTTTGTCTAGCACTAGGGCCTTGTGAAATTTCCCTATCCACGCCAGAAGGTCAATTGGTGGTGCCATTGCACAGGTCTTGTTTAGGCAACCATACTGTTGAGATTTCATGGGTGTAACTTCTCTGTCTCACCTAGAAGACACTATGGAGCAACAGGAATCCTGGGCCTCTGGTTCTTGCAATCTTTGTTCCTCTCTCTTCTGCAATGTTCCTTGAGCTGTAAGTGTAGGGCTTGTGTGCAGCTATAACAACAAGGGCAAAGTGGTCACTTACTCTCTGCATTTTGATCAGTTGTGATAACTGTAACAATCTCCATCTTTTGAAAAAAAACCATCCCTTTTTATGAGGATAAGAACTTATCTGGGGCTATAAGGATAAACATTTAGAATACATTAAGAAATTAGTTTAGGAAAAGGGCAGCAGTGGATTCTCCTCTAGGTTCTATGACTTCTCCAGCTTTGGTAGTTGGTTAGGTTTATAGCACCAGGCATGAACTCCATTCTGTTGAGCAGGTCCAACTAGATAACTGCTGGTTATCCTCAGGAGAAAAGTGCCATTATTTCACTTTGAGGATGTTTTGCCTGGCCAGACTTTCTTTTGGTTCACAAGCTTTACAGCTGGGTGGGGCTATTGATTGCTTTTTTCTCTGGAAATGTGCACAGAGCCTTTGGATACTATGAGAACTGTTTCTCAGGGAGGAAGTAAGCTCCTTGATTCTTTCTTCCTCCTTTTCTGGAGAGCACACATAAGGTTTCGAATCTTAGTTACTTTGGTTTTTGCTTGCTCCAGCCCCTGGCACCCATCCTTTAAGTGCCAATGGAACAGGAATGGTTCAGGAAACTCCATTTCAAGCCCCTGCCCCTGGGAGTTGCTTTGGTCTGGACTCCACCTCTGGGAAAGCCCTCCAAGGGGTGGACCACTCCCACAGGCTATATAGGCTGCTGCCCAGAAAAGGAACACGTGGTCTCTGGCTTTGTGTGGTCTCCCCCTTCTCTCTCTTTCCGGGCCACCCAGGAGCGCTGCATTAAAAATGGGCATCTTTTATTCAGTCTGATTTGGTCTGATTGGAATTATTTGTGTTGGTGGAGAGACTCTTCTTAAGAAATATTCCTAACAGTTTTTACTTCTAAATCTCCCATTTGGCTCCTTATGTCTTCTACTTTCTTCGTGGCTTTCTGTTTTTTTGTTTTCATTTCTCCTAAGTATATAGACAGTTGCTTAATGACATATTTGGATGACAGGTAGCTGAAAGTCTCTGTTTTCTGTCTTGCTAATCTGCCTTGTCACCAGCACTTTGTCTACAGAGAGTAGTTCCTTCGGGTCATTTTTTTTCTGTGCCCAGAGCCTTCTCCATCCCCCTGCCTGGCATATAGTAGGCAATAAGAAATTCCAAGGAATTCATCTTGGTGACCCAAGATCTTATTCCAGCCAATTTATCTTTCCACTTCAGGGTCCTCTTATGTTTTATCTAAGGTGCCTAGGCTTCTTGGATACACTTGGCAGAAGGAACAAGGAAGTGACTCTGTAACAATAAGTATGGGATGGATACATGTTTCCAGTGGGTGGAGCCATGAACGACGCATCCCAGTGGGCATGGGAGGTATCACAATACAAAACGCAGAAAGCAAGCATGATAGAATCTGGCCAAAGATTCCTTAAGAAGTTCTGCTCTTGCTTCAGACCATGGGGCTGAGGCTGATTAGGTCTTATTCAGCAACTGAGCTGTAGGAATAAATGGAAAATAATAATAATGAAAGAAAGAACTCAGATATAAGAGGCATTGATTTAAAAAAAATATTGGCTAATTCCAAGCTAAATGTTGGCGGAGGGACATAAGTAATGGGTGTGAGAGCGGAGGAGAATCACTGTACGGCTAGGAAGATGGCTGCTTTCTTTTATTTGAGCCTTAGATGCCTCCCTGAGCCACACCCAGAACCCATGGAGAGGTAACACACAGGAGCCGAAATCCTAGGTTCACACAGGAAGTAGGGAGGGCTTTTGTGCAGAAAGAACAAAATGGCATATGCAAATTGAACACTGGTGAGAAATAAAATAAGAAACCCTTGGGGTTTTCCATTACCGTGTCAAAGTCAGGCAAGTTGATTGTGTCTAAATAGACCTGCAGGGACAACTCAGAAGGAAGATTGCACCAACTCTTTCTCTCAAGGGTCCTTCTTTCCCTTGCTCATGGAATCTCCTGTCATCGTCCCTCCTCACTCTCTCCCTCCATCCTCCCCATCACTTATAACTCCACACAACAGAACCTACCATGAACACACAAGCGTGTTAGATGGCGAGGGACCAAGGAGTCAAGAAAGAGAACGACAGTCACAAGACAAATATCGAGATACATGGAGAATCGCTAATTTAACATCTTCTCTCCAAATGTTACAGTCAACAAAAGGATCCAATTCCTTTCTTGGGGGAATAAAAATGTTTAAAGGGCAACTTTAAAAAGGAACTGCTTACAATGAAAAGATCCAGATGTGCTATGGTTTAAAAATATTTTTAAGGAAAAATATGAGCGCTCAAATGAAGGTCTCACAGTCCTGCGTTTAATGTGGTGACCATTTAGAATGGAATAAGACTATAAGCTAGAAGCATTTTAACTCTTCAAGTTAGGGGTGGATTCAAAGTTTTACAGAAAAAGCTTTTGAGTTTTGAGGCCATGTACAGCAGGAGACTTTGCCCTCTTTAAAAAGCATAATTGCAGTACAAACAAATCTCCCACTGTAGTGCCAGACGTCCTGGCAGTGAGGTCCTTGGCTTTAAAGTTGAAAGCCCAGCTTAAGAACTCAAGTTCAGAGCCATGCATGGTGGTACACATCAGCAAGCTCAGGGCTTGGAAGGCATCAGTAAGAGGATGATCACATTTTAGTTCAGCCTGGGCTACACGGCGAGTTCAAGGCCAGTCTGAGCTACACTGTGATACCCTGTCGCAAAACAATCAGAGCAAATCAAATAAAAGGGATTGAACTTCAGTAGCTGAGTAGATGCATGGCAGTCATGCATGCATTGTTCATAAGCCGTTTGTGTGTCTCCAGAAACCTTCATTTTGGGGTCCAGATGTCAACATCATGTGCTCCACTGGGGCTGCTCTCTGCTTCTTTGCAAAGAAAAGAGCTTTCTTGCCTGTGAAGTTTCTACAATGGGGATTAAGTAGCAAGTAGGCCTTTGATCAGGCTTTTAGGGCTGACCTCACATTGATGAGGTTTGTCCGTGTGGTTCCCGGTTGTGCTGTTCACTCCTTTTCATTCTCCACGGTCTTCCGTGGTGTGAATGCGGGCATTTGTGGGTCGTTTTAGTCCTTGCGGTTTTCACTGGTTATGCCACCATAAGCAGTCTTATGGGATGTCTTTCGTGTGGATGGCTTGCATCCTGTTACCTTGCATGTCTGCATCTGTGCATGGTCTCTAGGTCCTTTGTTGTAATTTCAGGGTTAGTAGCTGCTACCCACAAGTCTCCTGAAGGGCTGTGCCAGTTTGCACTGGGCTTGCACACGAGTTCAGATGATTTCCCCTTCTTTCTGTGCTCTCCACATCCCACTGGGTCATGATGACTAATTTCCAGGAAGAGCTCCAGGATGAAGACAATGTGGAGAAAGACAAACTCCTGTTAATTGCTGATGAGCATGTGCAGGGGTGCAGCTGTTATGGAAATCAGTGCTGGAGTTACCGAAAAGCTGGAAAGTAGAGCTCCTATCCAGCCCAGCATGCCACTGAGTATTGACCTGAGTAAGTGTAAATTTACGTTACAGAGATGCTTACACACCCATGTTTACAACTCCATTGTTCTTAACAGCCAGGGAATGGAGCCAGCCTGTGTTGCACACACAGAATAGATTTTGCCACAGCTATAAAGGAAACTGAAGTCATGACAGTTTTCTGGAATCTCGGAACGTGAATTAAGTTGAAATTGTGTTAAGCTAAATAAGCCAGACTCAGAAAGAAAAATTTCGTATTTGGTACCTACATTTAAAACCACATATACAACTATATGTGTGCAGGTAAAAAAAAATCTACAATGGGGGATTACAAAATGGGAGGAACAATTCTTAAGGGAGGAGGGAAATGAGAGGGTAATGGAAGACACATAAGAGGAAAGTGGGAAGGGGAACTAAGTTGGGGAAGGATGGGAACCAGCTGCAGGTAGGATGTGTGTGGAGGAGGCAGTGGTAGAGAAGAAACAATGGGAGTCATGTACAATGGCACACATGTATGGATGCCATGATCAAATATTTTACTTTGCATGTAACCTAAAGAATTAACAATAATTTTAAAAATGACTACAACAAAAGAGATTTCACTAATAGGCAGTCTAGCTAGAGCCAATCCTCACCAGAAATTAGGCATCCCTTCTCCACCCAGTGAACCTTTGATGCCACATGAAAACACCTACCCTGGATCTTTAGCCTCAGTGGACTGAGCCACAACCTGCTGTGTCTTTGTGATCGGTAAAACATGAGCGACGACTTTCCACCATTTTCAATACATTTATCCAAATCCTTTGGCGAGTATTCAGCATCCTATTTTATAGTTTCTCCTACCCATAACTCATAGTGATTTTACCTAATCATCTCCTACGGCAGCATGTTAACGCACGGCTCTGTTTTCCCGAGTGAGACCAGTGTCTACACCAGCTGGGTTCTGAGCAAGGCAGGCACAGGGCATGGCCTTCTTGACAATGTTTTCTCCAAAGATCAGCTTTGTAAGAATTCCTGAAAATGGATGATTTTAGTCTGTGTTACTGTAAAAACTACACCACGTGGGACCATTACAGAGATTTTCATGGCTTGTGACTGTAGTGACTGAAAGGTCCGAATGTCATGGCACTGATATCCTGATGAGGACCCCTGGGTACCTTACGGCATGGCAGCTGTCATGTAATGACAGGACTGTATCTGTAAGAGCTCTTATGGAGACAGAGGTGGCAAGAGGGCATGGAGGGAAGCTGGACTTGTTTTATGATAAGCACCTACCCTGGGAGGAACTACCCGGTCTTTAGAGAAGTTCCTTAATCCCTTCTGAGAGTGCTGCCTCCACTATCTAATCAACACATTGCATTGGGGTTCAGCTTCTAGAAAGTGAGTCTTTGGCAGACATGCTTAAGCTGCAGTCAGAGCCTGGAACTAGGCATGGTTTTCTGTTCGAAGGCAAAGCGGCATAGGTGACTGACTGTCAGGAAACAGGAGACTGATGACAGTCCAGTCTTGGTGATTGTTGTTGGTGTGCTCAGTTTACTGGGGACACTGTTGTCCCTTATAGAGTGCTGCTGCCATGGGTCAAACTGTGACCCCTAAGAGATACACTGATATTTGAGCTCAGGTTCGTAGATGACACCTTGAGCAGCAGTCCAGATGTGTCACCGCCATTTCTGACCTGTTGTTAAAGTTCCTGCTGTGTCCCAATTGACTCAAACAATGCAGGAGCATATCTTTGTGCATGAGTGCTAATTGACGAAGGAGACAAATTAGCGGTGGCTCACAGAGAATCACTAAATGATGCCATATGTTCACATCTGGATTTAAACATATGAACCAACCACTTAGCAAAATCCTTGTCCTTTATCTTGGAGAATGTAAACTGCTACCTCTGTTATACAGACCAGCAAGAGCTGAGACATGGGATGAAGTCTCCCATCCCTTTGGAATTATATGTGGCTCGGGGAAGAGTAATATTCGCATAGTTTCTATCAAGTGGAAAGACACACGATTCTGAAATAAAGAGAGAGATATGGTAAGTTGACTCTTCAGCATCCATGGATGCCTTTTCATTTGGAAATAGGGTTTTACAGGTACAGTCAAGTTAAGATAAGATAATGAGCAGAGCCCTGCTCCAAAATGACTCTTGACTCAGAAGAGTGAAATTTGGACATAGCCAGGAGGAGATTGCATGAGGAGGAAGCAGAAGCTTGAAGGATGTTGTCACAAACCTAGGACTGGCGGAGATCTCAAGGACTGGACAGGATAGTTCCTCCATTAGAGTCTTCAGAGAGAGTGTAGCCATTCTGCATTGCAGACTTCTGTAGGGCGCCGCAGCGCCGCCATGTTCTCGCTTGCCGCCGCCATTTGGCGTTAAGCCTTCTCCTTGCCCCTGGGCATCTCGTGCATCATCCCGAGTGGCGCGATGGACGTCTCATGCGTCATCACGTATGGCGCGATCCAGCCTCAAATCATATGCTGACCCGTATGCTCAGGAGAGAGCTAGACCAATCAGACACAGATACGTCATGGCCTTTGTTCTCCACTGCTTATAAG
>LOJH01030403.1:4406-16443 GCA_001685095.1 Ellobius talpinus | reverse complement strand
TCTGGCCTGCAGGCATACACACAGAATATTGTATACATAATAAATAATTTTTTTTTAAAAAAAGATAATAGGCCAAGCAGTGTTGTAATTAATACTGCTTCTGTGTGATGATTTCATGGTCTGGGTAACCAGGAAGAAACAAGTGGCCTCCTCCAACAAGTAAGCATCCACTTAAAGTGGACTTCCTTCATTGTGCTGACATGGACGAGCAGGTTGTGCTCTTCTAAAGAGTGGTTCAGAGACCACAACATCTCCTTGAATGGGCTGCCAAGAGCATCTGCTTAACATGCAACACACTGCAAGATGCTTATGGCTAGGAAGTAGTGAATAACACTCCTAGAGATTTCATGATGTGAATTATTTAACATTTGAGGGCAGTGCTAAGTGGGAATCTTTAATTTATGTCCAAATTACTGGGATTACAATGTTGATATAACACCACTTTTTTTCAAACTCTACTACCTAGATTTCAGGCAGATAACCCAGTTAACTGCAAGAGAAGCTGGGAAACAGCCTAGCTGTTTACTAGGAAAGAAAAGCATATTCAGTATGCAGGTATTGTTTTGTCTTTTGAGACTGAGTCTCCTATATAGCTTGGGCTAACTCTGAGCTCACTATGTAGCACAGGTTGGTCTTAAACTCTCAAGTGCTAGGAGTCCTCGTGCCTCAGCTTTAGCTTTTCATGTTCCAGCTCATGCAATATCACGTACAGTTTGTGGTTTGTTTTTAACTGCTAGCTAAAAAAGAATAAATTGAATTGGTTCTTAGAAAACAATGAAGAAAGCTGAACCATTCAGAAAATCCACCTGGGCCTACTATGTTGGTACACTAGTACTCCTCGCACTTGAAAGGCTGCGGCAGGAAGATCATGAACTCAGTAACATCCTAGAATACAGCCAGGTTCAGGCCACCCTGGACTCCATAGCAAGGCCATGCTACCAACATAATAGTAACAGTAACAACAACCACCTCAATTTCCTTAAATTAAACAATCATGATACATTAGAAAAATCTCAATTTAACTACAATATGTAGTGTATTTGGTACAAAAATATATTTTATATACACAAAACAAAAGTATTTTATCATTAATAGAATAGAAAGTTTCAAGTTTTCTCATTATGGTTAAAGACATTTGCAAGTTTAGTTAATTTTTTTTAATGGAACCTGAACCTAAGGACCAGACCATGATCGGCAGATGCTCAACCTCTGATCTCTATCTCCAGCTGCAATTATATTTTTTATTGGCCTTAGAAAAGTTAACATTGATGAAATAAACTCTAAACCTGATATCTTGCTGGCAAAAGGCTTGGGTGGATGTTTATAGCACATTTTTACAAATGTGGGTCTCTTGCCTTTTCCCCAACCAAACTTATTACATTGTAGCCTAAATTCTGTCTCTTAGCTATTATGTGATAAGTTTGCAGACACATTCACAGCACCAGTTATATCCTGAGGCCAAACAAAAAAGATCACCTAACTCACTTTGGGTCCCTTAGGTAATTTACTCAGGCCCCATTAGCTGACATCTAAGTCAAGCCAAGGAGAAAAAAAAAACACCAACAATATAAACCCCAGTAGTTGGAGGTAAATTAAAAAGCTCCCAAATCAGTACTTCCCTCAAATGTTAAATAATTCACTGTGGCATTAAAGATACAGGCCTCCAGCAAAAGTTACACTTGAATAATTAAGGAAGCAGGAGACAAATTGACTTCAGTGGTACAGAAACAAATTGGTGGCTTCTCAAATGCCTATGCCAAAATTACTTTTTTACATTAGCAAGTGTGTAAAACACCCAGACAACTGATGAATTACTAGATCAAGTTTGATTATATAGAAAGCATCCTGGAATTATTTGTCTAAACATAATTGAGATTCTACATGCTCAAGTATTACATTTGTTTAGATTATTTGAAAAGATTTCTAGTTTTTTGAGACAAAGTCTCATGCTGTAGCTCAGGCAGGCCTCCAATGGGATCCTCCTGCCTCAGTATACTAAGTGTTAGAACTGCAGGCATGTGTTCCTATGTACAGCTTCATCTGGAAGGTTTCTCTGTGCTGAAGGGCATCTATTCTCTTAAAATTCTACTCAGACTGCTCAGACTCTGTATGGCAAGGATGAGCAATAGAGTTGTTTCAGAGGGTACTAAGAAAGTAGAAACCTGAGCAAACACCATAGGGTGGGCACGTACAAATGGATAAGCACCTGAATTACAGAACCCCTTCTATATAGAATAAAAGCAGGATTTCAACCCAACTTTGCCACCTCTTATCCAGAAGATTTTTGATAAATTGTAACTTTGGAATGGTTATCTCTTCTGTAACATAAGAATGATTCACTTATGAACAACTCTTACCTGTGGAGTGGCACTTTAAAAAGGCTATGAGAAACAATAAAGCATAGCTGGCGTTCATCTTATACACATGTACAGTTATCTAGACGTCCAAGAAGACAGCTGACAACATGGCAGGATCAAAGTCAGGAAGCTGAAAATCAATGGGATTCTGGACAGGATGGAGATGTGTGACCCATTTACTTTCCACTGCCAATGGGTTGCTAATAATCATTCTAAATCTTTGTATATTTTCTCTCATAATCTCAGCTAAACTTGGTCAAGAGTTGTCTATAAAATGTATAAGGCAAAGTTTTGAGCTCTAACACAGAAGCAATGTGGAGAAGATAGATACACATCTAAGCAGATTTTCATTTGTGAGCTTGTCTGATATTCTTACCAGAGGATCTTAGGGAAACAGACCGATTTAATATCTAGACTAATGTACAAGAGAAATGAACTTGGAAGAGAGAAGATAGGTGGACAATGAGATTGGGAGACAAGTGATCTAGAGGCTGAATTCCCTGCATTTGCTTCACGTAACATGAGAAAATGTTTCAGGGTTTTGGGATTTGTTTTCTCAAGAGTAGACAACTCTTCTAGCGGTATTAGAAAGATCATATGAATAACTCACAAAATGATCAGTAACCTAACAATATAAACATAAATCAATTTAAAGTGAACAGAAACTGAAATTAATCCCAGGATACCCCTTCTACTGAAAATATTTAGATTTAAAAAAAAATAAAAAAGGAGAAAGTTCCACCAAATGATGCTGCTATAATGTGCACACCACTGTGTGCGTATATGGAGATGGGAGAGCAGCTTTTGGGAGTCATTTCTCTCCTTCCACCATGTTAGGTCCTTGGGTACCAAATGAGGTCATCAAGCTTATCAAACAGGAACTTTTACTGTTGAGACACCTCAGGGGCCCCAACTCTATTTTTATTTGACTTAGAATCAAAATGACTAGGGCTGAACAGTAGCCCACAATCTAGAGAGCAATGCCAGAATACTTACCACGAGTATATCCCACTGACCATGTCGTAGTTCTGGCATGAGGAGTTCCCAGAGCTGGGCCCTGCTGCTTTGGAAATGAGCAGTACCACCAGGCCCCTCAGCTGGAGGTTATGCCGGCTGTCATGCACAAGGCCCCTGGTAATGAAGAGAGAAGAAGATGAACTTACTCAGCCACGAGTGGGCAGCTCAAGCTAGAAGATGGTTACAACAGTGCTCAAATGTCAAAGACAGAACAATGGGACTTTTGTCTAAAATAAAGAAAATTGTAGGAGGGAAGAATAATGTGCAGAAGCAAAGAGCTCAGTAGACAACTGGAGAATTTAACACTTTTGTTTTTTTGAGACAGGATTTCTTTGAAGCTTTGGAGCCTGTTCTGGAACTAGCTCTTGTAGATCAGACTGGCCTCAAACTCACAGAGATCTGCCTGCTTCTGTCTCCCAAGTGCTGGGATTAAAGGCGTGCACCACCACCCAGCTCTTAACACAGTTTTTAAAGTGACACTCTCAATGTGGGCTTGGTAATACGGTTCCCTTTCCTTTCTGGGTCCTCCCACTGGCTAACCACTCACTTACACTCTCATTTTTATTACTGGCACCAGACTGAAACCCGTGGCTTTCTGAATGCTCCACAAGCTCTCTCTCAAAGCACTATACTCCAAGCTCTCCTGCACAAACAAAATTTGCTCTAACAGCAAAAGTATGCTTAAACCTGCTAAGCCAAACTACAGCAGTGGGCTCCAGGCAAGGTCTTTATCCTTCACCAGTTATATGATGCAGAGGCTATCATCCTGCTCCACTAAACACGAGCAATAGCTCTCCATTCTAGTCATGAATGGATGGGCGATGGGAATAAAGTATGAATCATGGTAGCACGTGACAGGAAGCTTTCCAGAAGCTGCTTTCTCTTTGTTCCTGCAACCTTAGTGCTAATCTTACTATGACCCAGGCCATCTTGGGAAACTTTGACCTTAGTCCTCTAGTAAAGAGGGACACTGGCAAGCTGAACGATATCCAGAAGCTGGCAAAATCAAAGAGGTTACAAAAGTCTTGGGTTTTGAAGCATTTCTACTTCTGATTGAGGATCCTCAACCAGTTTAAAGTCTATGCAAATACTCCCAAATCTGAAAAACTGAAATTGGAATCATTGCTGGTCCCAAGCATTTTGATAGGTGATACTCAGCCTGTACTGTCACATGTGTAGCTTTCAGGTAGGAAAATGGTGACACTGGTGTTCTCAGCTTTATTCAGTCAAAAACTCAGTGTCAGGATGAAGTAGCTGGAGGAACAGGGCTGGAGTTGGAGTGTATGTGAGGAAGAGTGTTCTGGAGAGAGTAACGGTGTGAGGTGAGTCAGAGAACATGGCCGTAACAGTCTGCGGGGAGGAGCTAGAGAAAGAACACATGAGCTTACATTGCTCACTTGAAAGGCTTCTGTAGGGAGAAGAAATGGCTGGACAGACTTTGACACTAAGAAACCTCAGCAGCCTCTGGTGATGCCTAACTCTTGTTACTAGAAATGTCTGAGGTGACACAGAAGCATGGGCTATTTGACTTCTGTGAGTTTTCCTTACTCTGTGACTCTGACTAACTTCATTTTACTATATTATTTGATACTCCACAACAAGTGGGACAAATATAAAAGTGAGAAGCCCTTCACTGCTATCAGTGTTGACAATGAAAGCAATGCTTAGTATTATGTAACCCTCATCACTAAAACTCCATAGAACTGCTGATGTTTAGTTGATATAAACAAGTTTCATCACTCCCATGTTCGCTCACCTAGTGAACCCCAAAACCTGCCACACGAGACCCTGGGCTAGTACAGGTACTATAGCAAGCATAGCCAGTCATGGATCTTAGGATCTAGCAGAAGAAATAGAAACAATCGCTAATAAAATGTAAAATCACAATCATAATAAATGCTTCCAGGGACAAAGAGAGAGAGTATCATAAAAATTCATAAGAGAATTATCTACATCAGAAAAGACAGGCTTCCTTGGGGAAGGAATGACAGAGCTGACATTCAAGGGAAGAACAGATGTACAAGGAACACAAGAAGGGTAAGAAGAATGTGTTCATAGCTCAAGAATGACTTAGAGGCCCATAGGGACTAGACCATGCAGGGTCAATATTCTATGGCAAGAGGTTTGATCTTTATCCAAAGAACAATGGGAAGGTACTGCAGCATTAAGCCAAGTGAAAAAATGAAACAACAACAACAAAAATCTATTGTTGTTGTAGAAAGATGACGTGGTGGTGGCGGCGGGCAGGGATGTAACCTAGTGGCACTGGGCATCTGAAGAGGTGGCTTTCATGATACTCAGTGAGAATTATTGGGCTAACTTAATGCACATCTAGAGATGGGTCAACCTAAAAGAACATTTTGATTCAATTCAAATAGATATTGCACCTTTCATAATCCTAGAAAAATCACTTAATATAAATATATAACCAATTTAAAATTCTATTAATTCTGAAGAGTCTGTAAATTACATTTGGGGGTAAAACCAGAAGCAAACCAAGCAAACAAACAAGAAACCCAACCCATTCTGCAATGGGCTGGCCTGAAATTCATTGGTTAGCCCAGGTGGGGCTTTGACCTGAGGCAATTCTCCTGCCTCTGTCTTTCAAGTGCTGTGATTACAGGTGTGAGCCACCATGCCTCCTGTGGTAACTGAGCAGAGTGAGGAGGACTGCAGTCCTGGTAGGTGGGCTGAGAAGATGAAGCTCCGGGCCAGGCAGCCGCCACACATTACAAGGCTGGCTCAGTCCCGCTGCACCATCACAACTTTCCACAGCTATTAACATACTTCCCTTCCTTAATGCAATCCTGTACCTCAAGCTCTCAAATCACTGCTGTGCAGTTTTAAAAAATATGTTCTCTTAAATTCTGTTTTAATTCAAATGTGTCAAGCTAGAAGGACATGCAAAGAAACAGGAACTGTAAGAAGCTATGATGGTATGCTCTTACTCAAACATATAAAGAACAGAGAGGAAAAGCAGTAGAGTAACAGGTGACAGTACAGAGAAAGCTTCCTGCTGGAGGTGGTCCTCAAACCCAGACTGAAAGATGCTCAAGTTTTCTTGAGTAGAAAATGGGAAGACAGAGAGGCTGGGGCTCAATTATAGAGAGGAAGGGGAAAAAAAGCAGGAGAAGTGGGTACAAGAAGGGGGAGAGTAGGAGCAGGTTCAGAAGCTGTGGATACACTTAAGCATGGCATCCTCATAAACAAGCCCAGTAAAAGAGACAGCCAAAGGATGAAGTGCCTTGGAACTCAGGTATAGTCTGGACTTCTGCAAGCAATCTGGGGGTTTGGACAGTTTGTCAGTAAGACAGGAGTGCAATTAGCACTAAAGACTAAAACCATTCCCTGGGCCTAATCCCACGGTGATAGCATGTTGGGTGCAGAGGAAATGAGAGGGAAGACCAGTAAGGAGGCACCTCATCCAGTAGCTGGGGGAGAGATAATGAGGGCTTCAATTAGGGTCATGGTAACAGGGACGAAGAATCACTAAAAGATGGCAGCAGCATGGAGGTGGCAATGGTAGTAGCACCCACTGACCGGATGAAAGAGACACAGGGAGAGAAGAGAAGAACAAAGGAAAGGCAGTGGCTGAATTTGAGTCAAACCTGTTTGTTAAAAAGTAATGATGCTATACTTAGTAGAGATTGGAAATAAGTCTGATAAGAAATTGATGTCTTTAATTTTTGACATGTTAATTTTGAATGCAAGGAGAATTTCCAGATGGAGATGACCTTGGGGAGTGCTGTGGGTATAGATTAGCAGGCTTCTTTATGGAGATGCTGTGGGTATAGATTAGCAGGCTTCTTTATGGAGATGCTGTGGGTATAGATTTAGCAGGCTTCTTCATGGAAGTGATGGCTCCAACAGGAAAAATTAATGGATGAAGGTGTTGTGGAGGAGAAGAGAAGGTAAGAAAAGGGAAAATATGGCAAAGAGCTAAGAAGAGGAAAAAAGCCAGGTACGGTGGTAAATACAAGAAATTCTATTTTCTTTCTTCCTTTCTCTTCCTCCCTTTCTTTCTCTTTTCTTTTTTTCTTTTCTTCCCCTCCCCCTTTTTTTGGAGACAGTGTCTCTATACATAACCACATAACCCTGGAATACACTCTGTAGACCAGGCTGGCCTCCAACTCAAAGATTCACCTACCTCTGCCTCCAGAGCTCTGTACTAGAAATTCTAACGTGCAGGACGATTGAGGGTTTGTTGCAAGCCCAGGCTACATAGTGAGTTCAAGGCTAGTTCTGGGCTACAAAGCAAGACTTATCTCAAGAAACTACCTATCTACCTACTTACATACATACATACATGGAAACGAAATCTTGGGAATTCCAAAGTTTAGGAGACTTGGGAAGAATTAGTAACAAATCTGAGAGAATACACTCTACCCACAAATAAAAATCTCCAAGGCATGGATAAAGAAGTATACACACACTAATGGTGGGAACAGAGGACTAGAACTGTGCAGTGTAAAGAAACTAAAGGCCAATGGCTGCTTTTCAAAACACACTGTACTGTATTGACTAGTTTTCTGTTAACCCAACACAAGCTACAGTCATTTTGGGAAGATGAAACCTCAATGGAGAAAATGCCCCCACCAGACTGGTCTATGGGCAAGCCTGTGGTGTGTTTTCTTGATTGATGATAGATGTGGGAGAACCCAGCCCACTGAGGGCAGTGCTACTCCTGGGCTGGTGTTCCTGGTGCTGTAAGAAAGCAAGCTGAGCAAGTCTATAAGAAGCACTCCTCCATGGGCACTGCATAAGCTCCTGTCTCCAGGTTCCTGCTCTGACTTCTCTGGATGGTGGACTACAAGGTATAAGACTAAATAAACCCTGTCTTCCTCAAGTTGCTTTTGAGCATAGTGTCTTATTACAGCAATAGAAAGCCTAAGGAACATACACTTTTTTAAAAAATATTATTTGTGTGTGGGGTAGGTGGGCAAGAACTTATGCTATGCAAGCGTGAGTTCGCAAATACAAAGGCATGAATGTCGACATCTGATAACAGCTTGCAGGAACCAGCTCTCTTCTTCCACTATGACATAGTGACATATGACATATGTGGGTCACAGGGATCAAACTTGGGTCATCGGGTTTGGCAGAATGGCTTGCCTTTACCCCTTGGGCCATCTCACCAGCCCAGTGGCTGCCTATTTTAGGAGTTTTGGGGGTACTTATTATAAACCTCTAGTTCAGCATTTTACACACTAAGTAATAAAAATGATTAACAACAATGACACGGACAGCAACTATAACATACCATGAAGCCAAGCATTAGCTGTTTCCTCACAAAAACCATGCCAAGTCATCCTTAGTAACATCCCTTTATAAATGAGGAAAATTAGCAAGGAGGCTTAGAAAAGTTTAATAATTACTGGCCACATTAGTCCATTCATAATGGAAGTGCCAAGACTTAATTAAACAGGATTTGGGCTAGCAAGCCCAGAGACAACTATGCAAAGATTTTAGCTGGCCATCCCTGTCACGAGCCTATATGAATTCTAGAAGATTCAGCAACCATTCACATCTACAAGTATAGTGGTTTAACACAGGTATTATTGTGCCTGGTGAATGATCCAAAACACAGGTAAGCCACTACAGCGTTTCAACCTGGGGGTTGAACAACCCTTTCACAGGGGTTGAATATCAGACATCCTGTATATCAGCTATTTACATTACTATTCTTAACACTGGTAAAATTAAGTTATGAAATAAATTTATGGTTGGGGATCACAACATGAGGAACTGTATTGAAGCACCGCAGCATTAGGAAGGTTGAGAACCACTGCTCCACGGCTATAACTAGTGCTAAAAGACAAGGTTGTGATTAGTCCAAACAGATGGCTGTGACTGGTCCAAATACAGAGTCCTCGGGTGTAGGAATCAGCTGGAAGATACTCCCCTGTGCTGCCTGCTCTGGTTTGCTAACAGCAGAGAGCTCCTGTTGATGGTGGCGGAGTTGTAGGAGGGGCTAGGCAGCCAGCTGTCTGATGGCTGAAGCAGCTGAATTGCTGAGTGGCCAGGGCGGAAAAGAAGGCAGGTAGAAAGATGGCAGAAGGCAGAGAACTGATACTACAGATGGAGAAAAGGCTGTAGGAGCCAAAGGTCTGGTCACCAGAAAGCTGTCAAGTCTTCAGTGTCTAGGGTCAGACCTCAGCTGAGAGTTGCAGTACTGTCCACTGCCAAAGGTTGAAGAATCTCGATGCCTAGACCTGCCTGGGAGCTGCAATGCCACACACAGGGAAGGGCTGAGAAACCCTGATTTCCCAGGCCTAGGAAGAGCTCATATTCATAGGACTAAAGGTCCCCTTATCTGAGGCTTGCCGAAGGGTTTGAGACTAGGGGCTGCACTTGCTGATGCTTCAGCCTGCCCATGGCTGCCACTCTTCTGCTGCTGAACAGTGGGGGAAACCACAGCTGACAGAGACCAGCACTTGAAGAACTCCCTGCTGACCCATGATTCTATGCAGGTAGAGCAAAAGAGCCCTGAAAAGCTATATTACTGGGTGATTGGTAATATTATATAATATATAATAATATATATTAATATAGACATTCCATATTACCAATCAGCTAGTATTATAGCCATTCCACTCTGAAGTTCTGAGTCTGTCTTCCTAAATTAATGACCCCCTTAAAAGTGATAGTCACACATAGTCTAAAAGCCCCAACACATTCTAACAAACATGTTGTGCTGTGTTATTTGAATACTATGTTAATGAAGTCACCACCAAAAATGGGCTACAGCACAGGGCCTATTCCTTAAGTTCTACAGAGAAGTGACCACATGTCTCCGTGCCTTCTTTTTCCACCTTAAAGAAGTGACTGACATCACTGTCATCTCAGTGCCCTCCCTCACTCTGAAGAGAAGGTGGAAGTGCTGTTAGATGGAAGGCCATGGTGGAACCAGAACTAGAACACAGTAAAATCTTTTTCTCTGAAAAGAATGGTTATCTATCTTTATTATTGTAAATTATGTGTACGTGTGTCTGTGAGTGCAGGGGCCTGCACTGGCCAGAGGCATTGGGAGTCTCTGGAATGGAAATTACAGACAGTTATGTACTTCCTGACATGGGTGCTGGAACTGAATTCAGGACCTCTGAACTCAGGACTCACTCAACCACCGAGTCATCTCTCCAGCCCTATGGTAAGATCTGTTTAAGATTTATGTTTAAGAGTTCAGAATTCTAGGCTGGTAAGATTGTACTTGCAGTCAAGCCTGACGACCTGAATTCAATCCCCAGAACTCAAATGGTAGGAGAGAATAGACTCTTGAAACTTGTCCAGCAGATCCCAGGCTTTACTGGCCAACAGCCTGGCATACTTGGCCAGTCCAGTGAGAAACCCTGACTCAAAAAAAAGGTAGATGTCACCCAAAGTTGCCCTCTTGCCTCCACAAGAACACACATACACACATAAAGAAACCACAGAAAGACTGTTATCATTTAATAGACACCCTCTCTGTAAAACGGTGGCAAAGAATCACGCGCCAAAACCTAGAAACTGATTATGTCTTACTATTCGTTACCCATCCAGAAAAATATAAACAGTGGATGCCAAATTCTAATAAACATGAAGTTAGGTTGATTTACAAGACTCCTAATAATGCTTATAACTATGTCCCCAGCTAACAGAAATTACACACACTACTGAAGCACCAAGACTGAGTGGAGTCTTGGGAATACTCTGAGCTTTTCCTACCTTTGGGGATTTTGTTGGTTTGTTTGCTGATAGAATTTGTGACTAACTAATGAACTACAACTGCAGTTTTAAAATCATAGAATGTAATATGTTATATTAAAAGAATTGGGAATGGTATAAATTTAATTAAGTAAGAACGAGCCGGCTGAGGTTGAACACCCCTGTAATTCCAGCATTCGGCATGCCGAAGCAGAACTGCTTGTTTTTCAGACCGTGGGCCTTCAGGAGTCTTTGGATTTATTTATTTACTCTCCCTATGTGTGTGTTTGTGTGTGTGTGTGTGTGTGCATGGCATGCATACACGTGGAGGGGCAACTTGTGGGAAACAGTTTTCTCCTTCCACCAGGTGAGTCCTAGGGATCAAATTCATCAGACTTGGCTGCAAAAACCTTTACACACTAAGCCCTGGTTCTCTTTGGTTTTGGAGACAGTGTAGCCCAAGATAGCCTTGGACTTGACTTAGTGGCTGGGATTGCAGGCATATGCCAACCTTGTTGCAATTCATTTCATAATAGGCAACACACAGAAAGAAGCTCTGGGACATCTGTGGTCAAGATTTCTGTGTTCTGCATTATTCTATGTGTTTGAAATATTTTTTTTAAATGTTAGAAAGAACATGTTATCAAGCAGAAGCAAGTATTAACTGACAGGTGAATGTTTTATTTTCCTAGCTGTCTTATTTAAGTCTGGAGGGAAAAAAAAACAACCAAAATACAAAAAGCTCCTCACCAAGCCCTGTACTTTAAAGACAACAGAATGTTTTTAAAGGCAGTGAGTTTTTCAATTCGAAGAAACAAAAGAACAGATGATTCCATAGAAACCTGTACTAAGTGTTTTAATCTTCTAAGATTTAGAGCCACAGTTTAAATGGTATCAAAGAAGTGTCTCGGGCTGGAGAGATGGCTCAGATGTTAAGAGCACTGACTGCTCTTCCAGAGGTCCTGAGTTCAATTCCCAGCAAC
>LOJH01030401.1:0-17118 GCA_001685095.1 Ellobius talpinus | reverse complement strand
ATGCGGGAGCCGGGCGGGACGAAAAGCAGGCCTGTGCTCCCCTATCACTACATACTGGGAGTGCAGGGGATGGAATAGCTCTTCAGGACTATTCCACACTGGGCTGAGATGTCCCAGCCTTTATCCACAATACTGACATGTAGACTACTCTGGGAAGGGCAGTGACTGGCTGGCATATCTCATCAAACCACAGCTTCCACAGAGTGGAGGTCCGGGCAGCTTGCAGGGTGTACTCATAAACCCATGAAAGACAGACTCTTTCTCTGGTGGCAGTAGTTCTTCTGACAGTAGTTCCCACAGTAGATTAAAAAAGACCAGGAACAAAGGGCTACAGCTGTTTCCAAGGGTCAGAAGCCTTTCCTCTGTGCTCTCGTAGAATGAGCTACTCCTAGTCTTGCTGAAAGCATTAGTCAAAGGCAAAGCCCAGAAGGCAGACAGGGGTCATGCAATCATGACAAAGAACCTGAATGGAGGGAGGTAAGAGTGGGCTGATGGAAAAATGTGCACAGTGCATAGACTGTGAGGGACTTGGTCTCCATCAGTTTCCACAGGTGTAGCCACATCCCAGCAACCTTAAGGTAATGTGGACAAACGTCAGCAGAGACGTGGATGGGACCCTTGAGCTTAAGAATTCAAATACAGACAGTGCCCAAGTGGAAGAACACAAAGAGAAAAACCTTTGTGTAAAGGAGAAGCTTTTTAAAGATGGCACTGGAGTGGGGAGAGGAGAAAATGCTCTCTTCTCTAAATTCTCCCTTCTAAAAGAAGCATGGAGCCTTCTAGCCACTGAGGATGTTGCTTACAAAACATACCTACTGTCTT
Source organism: Ellobius talpinus (assembly GCA_001685095.1). Classification (NCBI taxonomy): domain Eukaryota; kingdom Metazoa; phylum Chordata; class Mammalia; order Rodentia; family Cricetidae; genus Ellobius; species Ellobius talpinus. Next base: position 16,296 of record LOJH01030401.1, on the reverse strand, counting down.
CATCTTAAATAGAGAGTCCAAGGATGGCTCACATAGCTGCGGTCAGCCCCTAAACTCATATATATCAATAGAAAGCAGGCGACATAATTCTCAGGGTGTCACAGCCGAGGAGAGCAGACATGTGGTGATTCCTCACAGAGGCCACTAAATAACACCCCAGGGGTGCCCACAGAACTGCTGTGGGGAAGATGGATGTTTCCAACTGGCAAATCACACAGGGTCATCAAATTCCTTGGCCAAAAATTTTTTTGAATGTCCATTTCAAGGCTGAGAAATCAATAACTTACCAGAGTGGGGGAAAAGGGATCAGAAAGCCCATTTAAATTGCCCCTTGAGAGGAATGGCCACAGGAGGGCTTCTGGGCTCCTAGAACATGGCTAGAGTCTTCGCCAGGCTTCACCAATTTGAGCCTTTGACCATCACCACTGGTCAATCAGTCTATTCAGTATGTCAGGTATGTTGGTAATTATGCCATGTAGGAGAAATCCAGAGAGATCTGAAGAAGAAAACAGTAGACTGGGTCCTGCCAACCAAATTAAATGGCACCTGTCAAAACAACAATTTGTGTGAAAAGGCAAGAGAAAACCTAATATAGGGCCTGTCAGCGCCCATCCAAATGATAGCGCTTTCACCAACAACTACAGTGCTTCGGTTCATGCTTAAAATACACATGTCTGGGAACTCAGGAGAGGTGCCCATTGAACTAGACCTGCCATGGATGTCACACATCTGAGTTCCAGTTCATGAAAGGCTAACAGGGCACTTAATATGCTGTTTATTGTGAACAGACAGAGTGGGGTTCCTTCTGTGTACCACCTGCAACTATGGGCATGCCTCCAAAGCAAAGAGAGATTATTTCACTTATCCAATTTGGCGGCACAGCAACACTCTCTGTCTTTGCATCCCTGGCCACCAGGAGCATTTCTTCACTAGGTCCCACTGAAGACCAAAAGCCATGAGATCACGTGACCCTGGGTGAATCCTTGCAATAGAAGCAAAGTGGAAGGTGAGGAGGGTTTGGTATTGTATCTGAAACAGGGAGGCAGAGATAATGTGGAACCTGTTTTCATCCTGAGCATGGAGGGTGCAATCAGATGCTGAAGCTGCTGAACAGGCAAGTTTGGGCCATTGAGAGTTTGTGCATTTGTTTCCAGGACTATCACATATCCTCCAGAGGCCATGTTAAAAATGAAGTCACAAGAGTGGACACATGTTCATGGCCAGGGGATCCGAGAAATAGATGCCTTGAGGCTTAGAGATCTTCAGCATCATTAATCAATGGGGAAACAAAAATTGAGTCTTTAATATGACATTATAGCAAACTTATGTGGGTGAATTTAAATAAAAAAATCAGATGGAAATTTTGATGACAAGGGCCACTTGAACTCTTCTTTGTGATGACCACTGTGGAAACTGTCTTCTTATACATAACACACTGAAAGGGCATTCAGGAGAAAGTCTAGATGACTTTGGTCATAGTTATAAATTTTTATATAAAAAGCCAAAGGAACAATCCCTGAATGATAAGCAAGACTTTAACAAAATGTAAAACTTCTAGTCCATAGACTAGATGAAAATGTTGGAAAAGGACGTATACCCATCGCCCTACTTCCAAAAGAAGAGTGTTATCCAAAATATACAGATGTCTCAGTTAGGGTGTCTTTTGCTGCAATGAAACAGCATGGCCAAAAAGCAAGCTGGGGAGAAAAGGGTTTAATTAGCTTACACTTCCACATTGCCGTTCATTGTCAGGACAGGAACTCAGAGCAGGATCCTGGAGCAGGAGCTGATGCAGAAACCGTAGATGGGTGCTGCTTACTGGCTTGCTTCACATGGCTTTCTCAGACTGTTTTCTTATAGAACTCAGGACCCTCAGCCCAGGGATGACCCCACCCGTGATGGACTGGACCCTTCCTCATTGATCATTAATCGAGAAAGTGCCCTCTGGGTGGATCTCATGGAGGCATTTCCTCAACTGAGCCTGCGTCCTCTCTGATGACTCTAGCTAGTGTCAAATTAACACAAAACCAGTCAGCACAACAGGTAACTTTAAGGACTCAGATGTGAAAAATGAGCAATATGACTGATAAAAACACAAAAGACTTCAGACTTGAACAATGCTTCATCTAAGAAAATATGCTAGAAAGCACGCATATGACAGAAGCTGGACACAACATCATGATATAATCACAAGTGAAAAACACTAGATGCTACTTTTTCTTTTTGATATTTAAAAAGAATTTTTTTATTCATGTGTGCATGCCAGGGTGAGAGTGTGTCACATGTGTGACAGCAGGTCCCCATGAAAGCCATCAAGGGGTGCTGGAGCCCTTGGAGCTGGAGTAACAGGGTATGAGCTGCCCAAAGTAAGTATTGGGTACTGAACTGGGGTCCTCTAGAAAGGCAGCAATGTTCTTAACAGCCAAGCCATCTCTCCAACTCTGCAAGATTCTGCTTATATACCTATTAGAAAGGTCAAACACAGGTCATAATGTGGAAAAGCACCCAGTCTTAGTCATTAGCCAATGAGAACACAAATGGCTTCCCAGCCTGCTACAAAAGCAACTACACCCTTACCTGATACTCCAGTACTCTCACTTCTGGGCATTTATTTGGATGAGTAAAAGTGTCTATCCATACAGAACTTTCACCGGGATGTCTATAGAAGCTACATTTACACTCTTCTCAAGTTGGAAGTGAGCCTGATGCCCAGGCAGGTAAATGGACCAATAAATGAAGGCACATCCATAGAATAGCACATGTTTCTGAGCCGAGCAGTGAGCTGTCAAGTCATAAAGTGGCATGGAGAACCTCAAGGGAATATTACTATATGGATGATATCAAGCAGAAAGGGCTACATGCTGGGCAATTCCACATTGTGTTATTCGGGAAAAGTAAAACAAACTAAACAACCAAAACAGATGGAGACAATGGCCCCCAGGAGCTAAGAGGTAGGGAGGGATGAATAAGCAGGATAAAGAGGATTTTTAGGGTACTACAACTATTCTGTTTGGTAATAAGGAGTTATATGTCATTTACATGTATTTGTCCCCTAAACCATAGGATATATAACACTTATGTGAACCGTATTGCAAACTGCTTTGGATAATGCTGTATGATGTTAGTTCTCACTGATTGCAAATGTGCTGGTAGATGTTGATATTAGGGAAGCCTGTGTGTGAGGGGAGAGGGCATATCAGGGTCCCTTCTCTTCCCTCCCTCCCTCTATCCCTTCTCTGTCCTCCCATCCCTTCTGCTCTCCTCCCCTACCCTCTCTTGCCCTGCTGCCCCCTTCCCTTTATCTTCCCCTTTCCCTCCATTCTCTTGGTTTCTTTGAATCATTCTAAAGATTTCCCCATTCTAAGGTTAGGAATTTAATAATGTAGTAAAATGATTGGAGATCATAGAAACAGAAGCTAGGTATGCCATTTATTCTCACTCTCTGCCTCTTTCTCTGTTTTTCTCTCCCTTAGACACACAGACACACACAGATGTAGACACGGACATACAGAGACACAAACACATACACACAGAGACATAGACACATACAGATGTAGACACAGACACAGACACAGGCACACACACACACGCATGCATGCGCACACACACTGGTTCCTTGCCATATTCAAGTGGCAGTTTTTATCTGTTGAGCCTGCCAGGATTGTCAACACCCCACATCCTTTCAGCTGTGTAAATGCAGCAAAGACTCCTTCACACGTTTCCAGGGAGGCTCTAAGACTCTTCTATTATTAGTCTCTTCCCACCTCACTGCTGCATGCACTCCTAAGCATGATAGCCTCTTTCTCTACAGAATAAACAGACAGGCAGTCAAAGGCCAAGATGAGCTTTTGAACAATGGGTGGTGGAACTGTGTTCGGAAAGCAATTTCATTCAGGGAACCATTTTTGAGAGGTACCACCATCATTGGCTGGTAATGAAGTCTGAAGAACTTGAGAGGGTCTGGGAGAGCTGGCTGGATGTTTGGTTTGGACGAGTCTTCAGAGTTGAACATTTCTTTTAAGAAATGTGATTTTATGTTTTCTAGTTTTGGTGAAATGCCAAGTATGGAGAGGTGCCTAGTAAAATGGAACCTTCCAGAACTACAAACTGCGGAGCATAGCAGGGGTTTCCTGCTTCCCAGAGGCAGGCCATCCCCCTGACTCAGTCCCCTATGGATCATTGAGTTGTTTTTCTTTTAAACAAGCATACCATGAAGACTTAAGTCCATACCTGGAGAGTTGCAGATGTACATATGGATCTTCAATAGGAAGTAGGAACACTTAAATATCAGCTGATAGACATGCAGATCTTCCAATTGGAAGTAGGAACACTTAAATATCAACGCTTCCAGTGGTTGACCAAGGAGGGCAGAGTTGCAGATAGACATGTAGATCTTTTATTTTTATTTATTTTTATTTTTTACAGTTGCTGCTGTTTTTTTAAGTTGCTTTATAAATAATATCATTCACAATTTCCACTTCCTCCCCTCCACCCATTTCCTTCCTGCTCCCCCACTCATCCTTCCCCCTCCTCCTCCAGTCCTAAGAGAGGGCAGGGTACCCTTCCCTGTGGGAAGCCCAAGGCCCTCCCCGCTCCATCCAGGCTTAGGAAGGTGTGCATCCAAACAGACTAGGATCCTAAAAAGCCAGTACATGCAGTAGAGACAAAACCCAGTGCCATTATCATTGGCTTCTCAGTCGACCCCAATTGTCAGCCTTATTCAGAGAGTCCAGTTTGATCACATGCTCATTCAGTCCCAGTCCAGCTGGCTTTGGTGAGCTCCCATTAGATCAGGCACACTGTCTCAGTGGGTGGGCCAACCCCTCATAAGGGGAGCAGAAGGACATGTGGATCTTCCAATAGGAAGTAAAAACACTTAAATATCAGCTCTTCCAGTGGTTAGTCAAGAAGGATGTCCAAGAGGACAACCTCGGGTGTTGTATTTTGAGACAGGATCTCTCATTGGTCTAGGACTCATCAGTTTGGCTGGGATGCATGGCCAGCAAGTCCCAGGGATGCCCCTGTCTCTGTCTCCCTCCCTGGGATTGCATACTTGTGCCACCACAGCTGACTTTTTACATGAGTGCTGGGGATCGAACCTAGTACCTCATGCTTGTGTTCTGCACAGTGTACCACTGAGTCACCACACCACCCAGGCCTTGAGATGTGTTTTCAAAGAAAAGCATTCTCATGGGCCATGAAGATGACATTCGGGGCCCCAGGTTGGAAAATACTAATGGGTAGCAGAAAAGACTTATGAACCTGATCTTGGGAAATTCTGATGTTTGTGTTGTTATCCGTACTTCTCACTCAGGACATTATTGCTGACTCATCTGTGAATGAATGTGACCACATCAAAGAAGACAAACCAAACAGAATGGGCCCGTGACTTAACTCTTTAGACTTGGGAAAGGCAGTAATGAGCAGCAAGTAATGAGCCTTTGCATTGGGCTGGGGAGGGGTGAGGAGTGTATTCAATCTCTATGTGATTTCCTAAGAGAAGCTGGGTCCATCTCTTCAATGTTCAACAGCAACTGATTTAAACGTCTGTGCCATAGGTATGAAGACCAGAGTTCAGATCCCAAGCACCCATGTAAGAGCCTGGCAGAAATGCATGTGTCTATAAGCCCAGCACTGAACAGAGTGGGCAGAAAGAGGTGGATCCTGGGGGCTTGCTGGCCAGCCAGGTTAGTGGAAAAGCTCCAGGTTCCACGAGAGTTTCTATTTCAAAAATAAGTTGGAAAATGGTAGAGGAAGACACCGGATATTGAGTTCTGGTTTCACAAGCAACTCCCTTTTTTCAGCCTGTAAATACACGAACATACATCTCCCCTCCCCCAATCAGTATGTCTGGGTAATTTCTCACCACACCCCATGAGCCGTGGAAAGGCTAAAGGCATGACCATAAATGTAATCACCTGTTCCTGATTTATCTTAGAATTGCAGGACTGTACCGTGGCACATTACACTACTATGCAAATTTGGCCATGCTGTGGGCCAGATAGGTCGCTCAGAACATTAATGGTTAAGCACAGAAAAAGCTTTTTAAAGCAGTGAATCTTTCTGATTTCTCTGAACCAGACTTACAAAGGGATCCACAGTTTAATGCACAGAAGGAAAGGCTGCAGGAGTGCCCGCTCCAGCACTGTCTTTTTGCCTCAGGGATGCAGCTTCATCCTGACCTTTGTCCACTAGATCCTGAGGGTAGCACAGGAGAGTTAAGTGACTTGGCTGCCAGATGGCTTTGGTTCAAATCCCAAGTCCACAGTTTACTATAAGTGCAGTGTGCTTTAGCAAGATCTGTATGTTCTCCATGGCTCAGTAAAGACACTTGTAAAATGGGAACGATATTCACTTGCTGTTGTTACTGTGCGTGTTTAAGGAGAGAAGCTCAGTACCTGGCACACAATGAAGGCTGGCAGATGTGTGCCATTCCCAGGCAGGTGAGAGTGCTTCTATGGTGTTTTGAATGAAAATGGCCCCCAGAGGCCCACAGGGAGAGGCCTTGATGGAGGAAGTATGTCATTGGGGGTGGGCTTTGAGGTTTCAGAAGATCAAGCCAAGCCCAGGGTTACTCTTCCTGCTGCCTGCTAATCCAGATGTAGAACTCTCAGCTCCTTCTCCAGCACCATGTCTGCCTGCATGCCACCATGCTTCCCACCATGATGAAAATGAACTAAACCTCTGAACTGTAAACCAGCCCCAATAAATGCTTTCCTTTATAAGAGTTGCTGTGGTCATGTTGTATCATTTCAGCAATAAAAACCTAATTAAGACACTTTCTGATGTATCTGCCCCCCCATATTCTTACATGTAAAGTCTATGAGATAAACAGGCTAGAACAGTTAGTTCTCATAGGTAGGGAGTGTGAAGAGAGAAGGACATGTAACAAATATTGGAGTCCATGGATGAAGAAAGAACTTAAGTCCAGGTTTTCTGCCTCAAGATTCCACACTGCTTCATCCACTCGTGATGCTTTCAGGAACCTCTGAGTAGAAGGAATGATGTCTACAAACTTCCAAGGCTTGGAGCTCAACATACATACACATGATTATTTATTTATTTATTTATCTATCTATTTATTTTGTGTGTGTGTGTGTGTCCATTTATATGTGTGTGTGTAGAGGCATACATGTGCCACAGGGCATATACAGAGATCAGAGGGCAACTTGCACAAGTCTGTTCTCTCCTTCCACCACACGAGTCCTGGGAATGAACACAGGTCATGAGGCTTGGTGGCTAGTGCCTTTACCCACTGAACTAGAGTGCTGGCCTCCAAGGGAGCCAATAGCCTGGAAGGAGTTTGTGCTCAGGTTGAGGTGTTGTTAATTAACGTGATGACAGCAGTGGAAGCTACTTATGTGGAAAGCGAACTGACTTCAGTGGTTATGACTATGTCCTGCTGTTGTCTGTGGGAATGGCCATAGGACCGAGATCGAAGAAGGGTGTGAGACTGTTCCAGCTCTGAGAGGCAGTGGTTTTCACTGGCAGCAGAGTTTATGTGAATTATCAGCATGCATTTCTCATGCAGCAGAAACCTGTTAGACTTGAAATTTTCAGATGATTTTTCTGGTGTTTTCTAAATGACTGCTTTGGATTCCAGGAATTTCATATTGGAAGGAGGCTCTACAGCAAACTTTGTTGGAAATAGATCTTGACTCATCTGTTTAGGACTTTAGCTTAGTCTCAGAGGCACAAATAGAACATTAGCAGTGGTCTGGGCAGGCGTCATTCCAACCTAATTGTGATCCAAATGTGCCTTCAGTTGTATTGCTTTGGGGGTGGGGCAAACAGACCTCTGCTCTGTTCCTGGTGCCCCTAGTACCCATCACCTTACTCCCTCCACCATCTGTTTACTCTAGGGTGAGCTGAGGTTGGTCGGGCTGAGGCAAACACTGCATCTTCTATCATTTAGAGGCAGCTCTTTTCTATCCCTGGAAGGAGAGTTCTTCCTGCTGTTGGTTGTTGGAAGGGAGTGTGAATCTGGGGCGGGCAAGCGATTTTTGTACCACCTAATATGAAAGTATGTCCTGCTAGATTCTTGACAAAGACATAGTATTCGGTGTTAAAATACTAACATATTGCCCCTCCCTGTCAATCACGGGGAGCTCAGTTAAACTGAAATTCAGAGAAACGATAGTAAATTTACAAAGATAAGCATGTCCCAAATACTGCACGTGAGCTATTAATATTAGTGAAAACTTTCTCATATAACTTCAAATTTGACCTTGTGCCTTGGGTTATTTTCTGGTAAGTGTGGCAATACCATGTTCCCAGAGAAGTATCTGCTTTAGCCTAGCAAGTAGTGATAATTTTAGGATTTTCATTTTAACTGAAGTACATGATAAAAGAAAATCTGTGTGTAATGCTAACCATGTCAAATGACTTTCATTTTATATATATTCTCTTCACATCTTTTAAAAATACACTTATTTCTATTTTATGTACACGTGCGTTTTGCCAGCATGTACGTCTGTGTGAGGGTGTTGGATTCCCTGGAACAGGAGTTACAGACAGTTGTTAGATGCCGTGTGGGTGCTGGGAATTGAACCTGGGTCCTTTGGAAGAGCAGCCTGTGTTCTTAACCACTGAGCCATCTCTCCAGCCCCCTTCTCTTCACAATTTTTTTCTTGCACATTTTTATTCTTTATAGCTATGTTATGGAAATTGAAACTCTATATTCTATCCTTCATTTTGCTAGCATTGCCTTAAGTACTTTTATAAGTACTTTAACTATCATCTAAATTTTTATTTCATTATTTATTTATGTGTGTGTATGCATGCATGCATATGTGTGGGGGTACCTGGTGAGGTCAGAAAAGGTCTTTGGATCCCCCAGAACTGAAGTTATAGGAGGTTGTAAATTTCCAGAAACCAAACTTGGGTCCTCTGGAAGGCATGCTTAACCTCTGAGCCATCTCTCTATTCCCTCCCCCTTTGTAATTCTACTGTTTCTTTAATTACCTTCAAGGACAGTATATTTTTCTATGGATTAGAATAAAATATTGGAGAAGTTTGACGTTTACATTGAAAATCAGCTGGTATTCTGATGGATTTTTCTTTATGACGTATGACTTTTTTCTTGCAGCTTTTCCATACCCTCTGGACTTTTTACGTTTAATAATATAATATGTCATAGGGGGTTCTTTTCTGGAACTATTAATTTGGCATCCTGTATGCTTCCTGTGTCTGTACGGACACATCTCTCTTTAATTTGGGGATATTTTCTACTATAATCCTACTGAAGAGCTGGTTTATGCCTCTGACCTGGCTTTCTTCTTCTTATGTGCCTATAATTAGAATATTTCATTTTTCAAAGTGTCCCATGATTCCTACATGTTCCTTATGTATATTTTAAAATATTTTAAAATCATATTCTTTGTTTGAATGGTCAAATTCTTCTAGCTTATCTTTGAGTCCCAATATTCTCTCTTCTTCTTGACCCATTCTGTTTGTAAGGCTACCCCCTGAGTTTTCTGACTGGGCTGAGTTTTTCAATTTTGTCTTAATTTAGGCTTAGGTTCTCTTCAATATTGCTCTCTTTGAATAATTCACTTTTTAAATACTGGATTTTCTTAATTTGATCCAGGGGTATATTTGTATTTTATTGGTCATCACTCAGGGATTTATTGATATTTTCCTTAAGTTCATTAAGTGCTGGTGTGTGTGTGTTTGTGTTCTTTAAACTCTTTGAATTATTTGATGAACTTTCTGATTGTTCTTTTAAATTCTGTGTCCTAGGGCTCAGAAGATTAGTGTGTTTGTTGAGAGGACATCCTGCCTTGGCATTTCATATTGTTTGTGGCTTTTCTATGTAACCTGAGCATGTGGACCCGTTTGCATTGATTGTGCTTATGACGTGAGATTCTAGACAACTTTAGGCTTGGCCAGTGCAGGAGCTATATATTGGGGTCTGGACTTTGGAGTGTGGATGTAATTTCAGATGGCTTGGTTTCAGGGGACCCATGGTGTAGGAGCTACGAGACTTGAGAATGTGAAGTGGGTGTGGGCAGGGTGGTTCTCTGGGAACTCACTACAAATCCTGACAAAACCTGGCACTAAAAGTGCCTGAAAAGGGACGGAGTTCACATGAACGTTGTGAGAAGCAACTGAAGGACCTTCTAATTGATAAAATTTAAGCAAAATATAAATAATGTTACTATTGTTATAATACATAAAGGATATTATCTATGAATTTACGTGAAATAAATAAGAAAATACATAAATAGATAGGGTCAAGGGGCAGCTTTTCTTGGGGCGTTTTATTTAGATGTAAAGGAAATGGAGAAAAACAGTCACCAGGTAAACACCGTGGTAACTGAAGATCCACCGATGGATGCTGAAATTAGCGGACCAAAGTTTGAGGAGGGACTGGAGATAAAGATGCTGCTTTTATAGAGGACATTGACTCAGTTTATAGCACCCATGTCAGGTGCATTAAAACCTTCTGTAACTCCAGCTGTAGAGGATCTGACTCTGTCTTCTGACCTCTGCAGATATATGTACATGTGTGCTGCACAAACAGATAAGCAGTAACATCCATATACACATAAAGAAAATTTTAAAAGTTTGAGTAAATGCAGAATATATCTCTAGATGCAGAAATTTTCTGGAAGAGACCCTGCCTCAGACAAATTGGGAGGCAAGGATGAACATCTAAGGTCCTCTGATTTCCACACATGTGCTCTGGCACATATGTGCACCCCCCCACATATGTACACAAACACTATACCCCAACCCAGTCTCTCTCTCTCTCTCTCTCTCTCNCACACACACACACACACACACACACACTGTTAATTGAATATCTGTCAGAGGTTTTCCTAAATACTGCATTTATTTAGTGTTTCAAGAATTACTTACCTGGGGAGATGTGAACATCTACCTTCTCCCCTTGCTCATCATAACATCGCCATGACAAGCCAAAGTGTGATCCCATCAATATTCATCCCGGGAACTGGGGAAACTATTGGGCCTAGTTACAAAGCATGGGTGAGGGATCACTGTCAGGAGGGTTGGTGACTCCAAAGCAGCAATACTGGAAAGCCTTGACCTAGCATGGAAAATGGGTTCCCTCTAGCAGGATAGATAGAGTCCCCTATTTTGTTTGTTTGTTTTTGAGACAACGTTTCTCTGTGTAGCCCTGGTTGTCCTGGAACTCACTCTGTAGACCAGACTGGCCTTGAACTCACAGTGATCCACCTGTCTCTGCCTCCTGAGTGCTGGGGTTAAAAGCTTATGCCAACACAGCTTTTCTTTTTCTCCAAGAAAAGCTGCCCCCTTGACCCTATCTATTTATTTATTTTGTTATTTATGTCACGTAAATTCATAGATAATATCCTTTAAGTATTATAACAATGGTATCATTATTTATATTCTCTTAAATTTTATCAATTAGGAGGTCCTTCAAGTTGCTTCTCACAGGGTTCGTGTAAACTCCATCCCTTTTCAGGCACTTTCTTAAATTCGTGCCACAAACTGGTCAGGATTTGTAGTGAGTCCCCAGAGAACCACCCTGCCCACACCCACTTCACATTCTCAAGTCTCGTAGCTCCTACACCATGGGTCCCCTGAAACTAAACCTTTTAGCCAAAGGTTAAAACTTCCACTTTTAACCTTTACATGTATTTTAGCACCTCTAGAGGCCACTTGAAATTAGGGCAGAATGACATCCAAATATCCACGAGAAGCTGCTGACTCTCAGGGGAGGGTTCAATGTCCTCCCCATGTCCTTCTATGTAAGAATGCCAGGGGTCAACTATCCCTACTGTGCTTGATGGATGCTTGCAATCAGGCACAGCTGTTCTGTTGAAGACAGAGACTGTTTTGATTGCCTAACTGTGTTCTGCAACATTTGGGGAGAGAGTCAGCAGCATTGCCCAGGGAGCACATGTGCCAAGGTAAACTATGACAGACTTCAAAGAGGTTGAGGCAAAGACAGGGTTTAAAGGTGAGATCTGAGGATGACTACACAAAGTTTTTTGCAATAATAAATTCAGCCATTGAGAGTAATGATGAGTGGTTCTTCTTTGAAGTCAAACAGGCAGTTGCTGGGCAGATGTCCTCAGGGAAGTGCTTTTGTTCGCGGCTGTGGTAGCCATGCATGAGGCTGGAGTTTTGGAAGAATCTTCTGTGATCATTAGCGTCAGGCAGCCATTCGCGAAAAAGCTTTCCTTCACAATACTGTAGCTCCCTGTTATTTTGCTTTATTGTTTTCAGGTGACACATTGATTTCATTTTGATTCTGACAGTTTGCACACTATCCGCAAATTTCGATCAATTATCAAGAAAAACCTGGTAACTTGACAATGGAGAAACTTTGCTTATGTCGTCTAAGACAAGTGACCAGCCACAAGTAATAAGATATTAACCTCACATGCCCCCTGATACAATGCACTGAGGAAAGAATAATCACTTCTGTGATGATCTTGCCATAGATTTAGAACCCCAATCTAATCATAAGAGTCCATTGAACCCTGAAGGAAAATCATGCTGTAGAATTAATTACAGACCACCTTGCACCCAAAGTGCCAAGGCTTCGAGACATGAGGGATGAGATTGCCAGAAGCTGAAGATAATGAATGCTGCTTGAAATTCTGGATTGAATAGAGGAACAGGAAAAAGGGCAATGTGGAGGACATGTGAAATTGGAATAGAACCTGCTGTTTAGTTCATATTATGAAACAATGATAGCCTCCCTGTTTCAGCAATTATGATCTTTGCTACCATTACTGCAGTGGGGCCAAGGATTTATGTGCATGAGCTTCCTCCCGTATGTGTGTGTGTGTGCATGTATGTGCACATTCATGTGTGCTAATGAAGGTGCATGTGTGCCACAGCATGTGTTTGAGGGTCAGAGGCCAACCTTGTATGTCAGTCCCTGCCTTCTTGCCTGTTTGAGATAGGGGATTCTCCTGTCTTCATCTCTCATCTCCCTGTAGGAGTTCTGGGACTACAGACATTTATGCTATGCATCTCGCCTTTAAATAGATTCCAGAGACTCAGAGTCAGATATTCACATCTGGACTTTTACTTGCTGAGCCATTTTCACAGCTCTGGATAGGAGATTTTTCAAGAAATGTGTGTGTGCAGGTTTATGTGTGCCTATGAGGACAGAAGAAGGGGTCAGGTGTCCTCCTCTACCATGCTCCACATATTCTTTTAAGACCTGGAAGTCAGAGGGTTGCAGTGATTTTTCTGGCTTATACCCCCCCCAGTTAAGTTAAAAGTCTGCACTGGACACATGACTTTTTACATGAATGCTAGGATCAGAGTCCCAGTTCTCATGATTGTGTAGTAAGAGCTCTTAATCATGAGGCCACATCTGCAGCCCCTAAGAGTTCATAAGAACATATTTGTAGTGTTTATTTTCACTGAGCAGTTATTCTGCAGTTATCAGAAAGGTGTTCAACAAGAATTTATTGTGATCATAACAATTAAGATGAAAACAACATTTCATACAGGTGAATACATTTTTAATTCATAAATTAGCCCTGTGTTTTATGCCATTTGACTTCCCACACCAACCTTCCCTCCCCCTTCCCTCCCTCCCTCTCTCCTTCCCTCTCTCTGTTCCCCCTCTATTTCTTTCTCTCCATATATATGTGTTTTTTTGAGATAAGATCCTGTTTTATAGCCTAGGCTAGTATGACCTCCGAGTGGAGCACAGTCTGGCCCAGTTCTCATCCTCCCTCCCCACCATCATGAGTGCTGAGATTATGAACGTGTGCTGCCCTGTTCTCATTACCTTCCTGCATCTTCTTATTTAAGGCCACAGTAATAGTGGAAGCAAAGACTGACTAAAATCTCACCGCATAAAAGGCATTATTCTAAATCATTCCTGTGTATCAGTTGATTCTCCTCAAACTGTATTATAACAACAGCTAGTGGTTCTACAAAATTTATTTAGTTTTTTAAAGATTAGTTTTATTGTTATGTGTGTGTGTGTGTGTGTTTGTGCATCCTATCTGACCATCATAGAAGCTGGATATCAACAACAACAGAAACAACAGAAAGCTTACAAACTCATGGAAACTGACAACTCACTACTGAATAAAAAATGGGTCAAGACAGAAATTAAGGAAGAACTTTAAAGCTTTTTAGAACTGAATGAAAATAAAAAGACAACATATCCAAACTTATGGGATACAATGAAGGTGGTTCTAAAGGGCAACTTCATAACACTAAGTGCCTATAAAAAAGATCTTATATTAGTAACTTAATAGTACATCTGGTAGTCCTAGAACAAAAAGAAGAAATAACACCCAAAAGGAGTAGATGGTAAGGAATAAATTCAGGGTGATTTCAACAAAATAAACAACTACAGACACAATATAAAGAATCAATGAAACGAGGAGTTGGTTCTTCAAGAAAATAAATAAGATTGATGATCCTTTAGCCAGAAAGCAAAGACTTGTAATGTTTTCCTATATCATTCCTTGGTGAGTATGTACCACATTAGTACATCTTTGGACTGGATTGTGCTAGAGTGTTTGCTGTTTGAGTTGCTGACTTGAGTATCATTAAAAAACTGTTATATGAATTTTGATTGGGACAGACTTTCCAAGAATTTCTGAAACGGCTGTAAATATATTGCTGCCATTTTGTAATACATATTTATGTGAAGTGGGAATCTCGGCACTGATGATTATAAAATCAAAATATCAGTCAACTCTGAAAAATATTGAAGATTCTCAGTGTCCTGCAGTATCAAATATTCTAGTCAAGATTTATTCTCTATATAAAAATAAACAAGAACATAATCTCATTAGTATGCAAAGTTGCTTTCATAAATAGTAAAACTTTGAATAACAAAGAATCGTTTTAAAATAATTTTCTTGGGGCTGGAGAGATGGCTCCATAGATAAGAACACTTATTTCTCTAGCAGAGGACCCATGTTCAGTTCCCAGCACCCACATGGTGGCTCACAACCATCCATAATTCCAGTTCTAAAGGATTTGACTTACTCTTCTGATCGTCCTAGACACCAGGCATGCCCTTGATGTGTGTACCTATATACAGGCAAAATATACACATACACATGAAATAAATAGTCTAAAATCTTTTTCTTTAAAATTTATTAACATTATTAGATTATATATCTTTTATATACCCAGATACCAAGGGTCACATAAACATTTCCTCTAGGAATGTGGAGGCTCTAGGGATGATGGTTCAGTGGTTGAGAGTACTTGCTGCCTTTCCAGAAAACTTGAATTCAGTTCCCAGAACTCACATTGGGTGGCTCACAACCCTCTACAGTTCCAGCTCCAGGGGATCTGGTGCTCTTCTCTAGTCTCCATGGGCACTGCACTATTGTGCACATACTACATAGGCATGCACACATGCACACAATTAAGAATAAAATACATCTTTAAAAAATTTTTTAGTGAAAAGGGATCATCAATAGGAAAAGCTTATGAAGCCATGGCTTAGATAACAAGAGACCAGGTGTTGTGGAATATTAATTAAGGATGTGTTACATTCTTTTATGCTGTTTAATGATAAAAAGATGTGTTGCATTCTTTTATGTTGCACTTGTTTAACTCTGTAAAACTGTGTTACTGTGCCTGTCTAAAACACCTGATTGGTCTAATAAAGAGCTGAATGGCCAGCAGCTAGGCAGGAGAGAGAGATAGGCAGGGCTGGCATGAGGAGAGAATAAATAGAAGGAGAGAAGATCGAGGAGCAAGAGAAGAAGGAGAGGAAGACTCCAGGGGCCGGCCTCCCAGCTACACAAGCCACAGAGTAAGAAGTAAAGAAAGGTATACAGAAAGGTAAAGGCCCAGAGGGAAAAGGTAGATGAGATAATTTAAGTTGAGAAAAAGCTGGCAAGAAATAAGCTAAGCTAAGGCTGGGAATTATTAAGAATAAGTCTCTGTATGTTTATTTGGGAGCTGGGTGATGGGCCCCCAAAGAGAAAAGAGTAAAGAAAAACAACCACAACCAGGCTCACCTCCAGCCCTAGGACACAATAGGAGAGCTGGAAGTAGCAGAAATCAAGCTGTTCCAAAGGTTAAGCTCGGTGCCTTTCCCTGATAAACTTGTAGGATTCTTGTTCTGTATCCAGGGAGGTGGGAATGATATGGAAGTGGTAGTAGACAGCCTATTGACTGCTTTTGGATGCCTGCCTTGCCAATGAGGTAGGGTTGGAGCACTTATATTGGCACAGTTTTGCTCAAATCAACAACACCCTAGAAAAATCACACTGTTTCTAGACCCCGAGCTTATGAACTTTTGAAACAAGCTGCTTCTTCTTCTTCTTCTTCTTCTTCTTCTTCTTCTTCTTCTTCTTC
>LOJH01030400.1:0-17118 GCA_001685095.1 Ellobius talpinus | reverse complement strand
TCCCCGCCTCCCAGGCCTTGGCGCCCTCGAGTCTGCGGAGTTTGCAGAGCGTGAGCCGTTTAAATTTAGCGCTTTGGGCAGCCTGGAGCGAGGGCTCCGGGCGAGGAAGGAAGATGGGGGCGAGCGCTGGGAAGGCGGTGGCGCGGATGGGAGCGGGGCACCCATGGCTCCCACCCGCTCCGCGCGGTACCGGGAGCTCGGGGGACGTGATGTTTGCTGCCAGAAGCCAAGTCCTGGGCCGTGTCTGCCTTCTCCAAGCTGGAGCTGGTGTTTGTTTTGCGAAGAGAGCGAGCGACTGTTGTTTTTGTTCTCTGCACTGGGGGAGGAGGAGGGGACCGCGAGATTCGGTGTGGGCCGTGCGTGTTTTTTCAAGCTCAAATTAGATCGTGCCCGGCGTGGCCTGGTTATAATTAGTAGGATGGAACATTTTCACGGGCCTCGTCGGGATCTGACTCCGAGGCGGCCCCAGAGGCCAGGCCGGAGGCGCCAGTAGTCCACCACCAGGCTGGGTCAGACTTGTTGAAAACTCCCTGCCCCCAGATTTCAACTTTATTACGTTTTTTTTTTCTCACGACTTCATTGGGGTCCGAGAGGAAGACGAGCCGCCGCGAGGGTGTCCCCAAGTGTCAGCGGCCGCGAGCTGGTCCTGTCCTTTATAGAAACTGGCCAGGCCCCACTGCAGGCGGTTTCTTTTGGGGGTGTCATTTCATGAGTAACGTCTGTTGTTGTTGTCTTTTTTTTTTAAACACTACTCGGCCTGTCTCAGGTCTGGTGGTGTCACAAGTTAGCTGTCCTTTCAGAGTGAAACCCAACAAAAAAAGGCAAGGAGAAAAATCAATAAAGTCCACGTGCTCCCAGGCCTCCTATGGAAAGGGCTGTCTGCCGATGGCCGCATGCCCGCCGTGGGCTGGGTTTGGCTCCAATGGGACAAAGAATTTTCACAACCGTGAGAAGGGGAGGCTTTCCAAAGTTGAGATCCAAGTCCTGGGTGCTGGGAGCTCCCCTGCTGAGCAAGGCTCCCAGTGCCCAACTGGAGCCATTTAAAAATGGCAGAAACAGCTGCAGGCCAAAACACGGAGGAAAACAACGCAGTGCCCCCTCTCCTGTGGGACTCTCAAGGGAAGGCTGAGGTGGCCCCCCTCCTCTGCCTCAGTCCCTGTGCAAAGAAAGAACTGATAGCTGGGCGTGAGTCTCTTCTGTCTGTCACCGGCCTGGAGGGTAGAAAGGGGCCCATGTAAGCTGTGACAGCTGCGGCTGGGTCTGCCAGCTGCTCCGCAGGGCAGGCAGATGGAGGGATGGGGCTTTCCACCCTGCGGGCCCCAGAGCAGCAGGCCTGGAGGCTTCAGTCCTGGCCCGTTCGCTGCCTGCCAAGCCTGGGATTGGAGTGGGGGGATGTGGCTGCCTTCTTCCCAATGTTTTGGGGAGAATAAGAATATTGTGACCCCTAAGATCCTCAGACTTTGGGATCTCCTGGTTAAGTTTCTACTTCTCTTCCTTGGTGTGACCTTGGGCAGAATATGAAACTGGCTTCTCTAACCCTGGCAATCCTGGGATTCTGTGCCCCGTTGCCTTCTTGAACTGTTGGACGCACAGGCTAGTCGGTGGAGTCTCCAGGGTACACAGGAGCCCTTGTAAATGTCCTTATGTAAGGTGGACTTTGTAGAAATTTTGGTTTTGGTTCCCTCCCCGTTTTAACAAAAATGGAGGGGGCTTTCTTGGGGGCAGAATCTGGTCTCTTCTGCCTGTACAACAGTCTGGCGATCAACCCTGAAGGCATTGCTGCTGTTTATTAACTGGCCTCCAACCATGCATTTCACCACTGGCTGAGACATGGGGTTGCCAGAATTAGCAAATGAAAATACAGAACAGCCAACTAAATTTGAATTTCAGATAAATAGCAAAATGATTTAAAAAAAATAAACCTTTCTCCTTGGGTGGTACACGGTTATAATCTCAGCACTTGTGACGTAGAGGCAGGAGAACCAGGAGTTCAAGGCCAGCCTCAACTACATAATAAGTTCAAGGTTAGCCTGGGCTACATTTAAGCTTCTCTCAAAAGAAAACAAAAATAAATGAATTTTTCTGCTGAGATTAGTCCTTTAGTGGTAGAATTTGAGCTTAATATGCACAGGGCTCTAGGTTTTGTCTACAGCCTGTGTAAGTATATTACACCACTCCTTTGTGTAAGTATATTCCGTGAAATACACTTAATAATGACATGTACTGAAAAGTTATCCATTTATCTGAAAAATTCAAAACCAATGAGTCATTCTGTGTTTTAAAGGAAAACTGAAGTGCCTGCTGTTCTATTCAGTCCAAAAGCCTAGGGTAGTGTTTCTCCTCACTCTGCTGGCCCTACCCTTCCTTTGCCCTGCAGAAGAAGCCAGTGTGAGCTATGGCCTCCCTACCCACAGTTGGCAGCTGGTTCCCTTCTCCTTTCTGTCTGGTGTCCTGGCAGAGCAGGTTGGTGTGGTGTGAAGTGGCCAGAATATGGCTGAGGGAGAACAAAATGGTTGGTCCCTTTTGGGGAAATGGGGCCACTGGGCCAGGCTTAGGAGGCCCAGTATGAGTGGGAAAGACAGAGAGGTCAGAGCTGCATAGTGGGCATTGGTCCAGCACCTTTCAGCCTTGGCCCAAGGGGTCCTTTTGCAACTTGCCATGAAGACAGAGTGGCCAGTTTAATGGGGGCTTTCCACCCATCCCTGAGATGGGCCTTCTGAGGGACACCCAGACCTACCTGATTAGGATGAGGACAGGTTTTCCAAGGTGACAAAGACTAGTCCCATAGTGAATATAAAAAGATAGATTTAGAGCTCTTTGGAGTCATTGGGGACCCCTGGGGCACACTGGACCTAGGCCCAGTAGAACACTGGGGCTTACCTTGACCTTGAGAATCTTGAGATGGATTCCTGTGATTTATATAAGGGGAAGAACTTTGGAGCTATAGTCCCACATCTGGGGTTTCCTTGTATCCTTTTGTCACAGGAGCTCGATTCTGGTAGACAGGGGAGGAAAGCTGGTTTTCGGGGGCCATGGAGGCAGGGGACTCTGGCTCCATGCTGAGTAGTTTTGTGGCTAAGTTGAGGTGCAGCCTGGTGGTCAGTGTGAATGTCTCCTGGATGGCGAGAGGTGGGAGCTGGGAGGGAGACAATGTGTGTCATCTGGAGCAAGCTGTGCCTTCCAGGGGCATGTGGGCCCCAGATCATGTTTCGAGAATAACCAAAAATCTGGATTTTTATGGCTCCCTCTTTCATTCTTTTTCTGTTTTGGTAATTGAGTCAACCCTCCCACCCCCAGACCAGGTTTCTCTGTAGCTTTGGAGCCTGTCCTGTAACTAGCTCTTGTAGACCAGGTTGGCCCTGAACTCAGAGATCCGCCTGCCTCTGCCTCCCAACTGCTGGGATTAAAGGCATGCACCACCACTGGCTTTGAGTCCACTTTTGAAAAGTGCTGTGGAGGTCAGACAAGACATGCCTGTTGGCCATTCACTTGCTGCCCTTGCTGTAAGGTAATGGGAACTGTCTAATCCCCCATGGGAGCAGCCAGCTGTGTGGTCCCCCAATGATGGGCTTGGGGCGCTTGTCGATCTCAGCTGCTCCCCTGAGACAGTGCCTTTGTGAAGCTCTGTCTGGTTTCCTGGGAGACCAAGGGCCAAGTCCCAGGTCAGAGGTCAGTCCCAAGGTCAGATTCTACTTTCTATTTTTTTGTACACAAGTTTGCTCTGTGTAGCCCTGGCTGTCCTGGAACTCTATCTGTAGACAAAATCACAGAGATCTGCCTGCCTCTGCCTCTTGAGTGCTGGGGTTGTTTTAAAAAAAATCTTTATTTTATTTTTTATTTTATTTATTTATTTTGTGTCTGTCCTTGCACACAAGAGGCGAGGAGCACTCACATGTCCATGATGCACTTGTGGAGGTCAGAGGGACAGCCTGTGGGAGTAGGTCCTCTCCTTCCACTGGATCAGTTCTGAGGACCTAACTCAGGTCACCTCACCAGCCCCTATTATTATTATTACTTATTGTTATGATTGGTCTCATTATGTAGCTTAGAGCCCCCTGGGACCCAGAGTCATCAGACCTCAGCCTCCCAAGAACTGGGATCTAGAATTGTAAACCATCACACCCAGCTCCCAAGGTCAAGTCTCTGATGCCTGCCTCTGTCCCAAAGCGCCATCAGTGTCCTCACCTCATAATAGTGCTGCAGACTGTTTTCTATCTCTGGGGTGACCTGGATAGACCAGTGACGAGGTCACCAGCTGGGGAAGAAGGACCCGGTGTGTTTCCGGTGGCCTATAACATAGCCGGATAACTTCAGACATTTATTACCCTGGTTCCTGTCATCTTGGGAGGCCCAGAGCTCAGGTGTGCTTTTCAACCTGAACCATGGCTTTTGTGTTATGAGTTAATTACGTAAATAAAAAAATTAATATACTCCAACTTTGAATTGCTTGATTTACTAAGGCTCAGCCCAAGGAAGCTAGTCAAGGGTTTGTGAACGCTGACTTTGGCCTTTTGATTCTAGAAGCTTCTGTCCCCAGGTGGTCTCTAGGATAGACCAGGCAGCAGAACAGCAGAAGGTGGACTCTGGCCTTACAACCTTTATTCACTCTTTGTTCTCCCAGTATTGTCTGTGTGACCTTGGCCGTGGTAAAAGTTGCTGGGCTACTTGTTTCCTCGTCTACAAGACTTGTTCCTACCTTTCTTTGGTCTGAGAAAGGAGGAGGGGGTCCCAGAGCTTGGCCTCTCTGCTTGTCACCGACCTTGATCCTAGGAATGGCCCTGTCCCTCCAGGTACCGTCTGGGTGGAGAGTGAAAGGTGGGGCCTGTGGCTTGTGTGCTGTGCCCCCAGGAGGCAGGAGAGGGATGGCAGGTAGATATCTGTCTTCACTTCACGCATTCCCTGCTCCAAGGAGCATGGTCAGGGCCTGACCGTGGCGCCAAGGGTTTGGATTCACCCCCTCGGTCCTCCTTCCTTCATCTGTCAAGTGGGAAGGTGATTCCTGCTGCCACGCATGGCCTGTGAACATCAGTGTGTGGGTGTCGTGTTTAGCTACCAGAAATGGTCTCCTTTAATGATAAAGGCCAGGCCATAGCTGACGGGAACTTGGAGACCTGGGTAGGCAGAGTTTGTGGATGAAGGTGCATGGTTTGGTTAACACACATACATACGCACGTACACACGCATGCACACTGCTGCCCGAAGCCTCAGTAGTGACATGGCCGAGACTGTCGTGTGTCACAATAGCATACGAGGGAAGATAGGTAAAGTTTGGGTGGAGAAGCCAAAGTCCCCACACTGACTAGGTAGCAGGTGGGACTTTTGCAGCCATGCCTTTGTCTGACCCTGATCTCTCATCTCATTGTGGGTCCCTTGGATCAGCTGGGTTCCTTTTTGAACACAATGAAACTTCAGGCTACCTCCCTGAGATGGCCAAGCCGGAGCCCAGACAGTTGGGGTTCAAACCCCACCTGTGCCTCTGGTGAACTCTCCCCAAGTTGCGCCTGTCCCCTCCCAGGAACATGGT
Organism: Ellobius talpinus; assembly: GCA_001685095.1. Classification (NCBI taxonomy): domain Eukaryota; kingdom Metazoa; phylum Chordata; class Mammalia; order Rodentia; family Cricetidae; genus Ellobius; species Ellobius talpinus. The sequence goes on along the minus strand of LOJH01030400.1, from coordinate 11,594 downwards.
CTCTGACTATTTAGAGCAAGAAGTGACACTGTCTGACAGTAATAGTCCAGCAAATGGCAGTGGTTTGGAGAGGGCATAGTTATTAATGGTTATTATCCTTGATGAAACCCGTCGCCCCCTTTCCCTTCTCATGGCCTGTAATTGTCTCCTTCCTATCTGTACACCTGTGTCTCTCTCAGCTGGGTACTTGGATCCTGTCCTGTGAAAATTTAGAACCCAGGTGACCAGGAGTCCATGGTCCGTGTGGAGCCTCACCTGAAGGATAGGTGCAAGGATTTGTCCCTACAAGGCCAGGCTCAGCCTGCCTCTCAATGCCCCCTCCCCCATGCCCCGAAACTGTTGTGAAGGGAAGCTGATCAGAGGGCAGGGCCATGGCTTGCTTTCTCGGTTCTGAGAGAGTAGGCAAAGAGAGGCTTACTAAAGCCGAGGGCCCCAGCCACCAAGGGCGGAACTGGGATTCCAGCCACGTCTCTGTGATCAAACCTTGTTGTCTTAGCCCCTGGGCTACACAGACAGCTCTTTGTAGCTGTGACCTCTGTCACCTTCCACCCACAAGCCGAGTCAGTCCAAAGCCCCCTGGTTATGGGCTCTTCCTCATTCCCTGCAGGGAGAAGAAATGGGTGACTGTTGGCGATACATCCCTACGAATCTACAAGTGGGTTCCTGTGACGGAGCCAAAAGTTGATGACGTGAGTACATAGGGCTGTCATGTCTTCATTCCCTACCCAGGGTGGCCTCCACGCTGCAGGGAGAAGAGACTGTCTGTCTCTATCCACTGGCCTGGGGACCTAAAGCCAAACTGCTTGGAAGGCACTGAGCCCAGCCTAGGCCTAGAGAGCCCCCTGGACCAGTGTCATCCGCCCCTACAGTCGTACTCCATATTAGAATAGGGTAGGGCACTGGGACTGTCCCCTGAAGGTTGTCCTCTGTGTTAAGAGTATCGGTGAAGCCACACTTTTATTTTGGGCGTGCTCCCCCTAGGAGCCTGTGCACTATGTGTAGGAGCAGGCAGTGTGATACCCAGCTATACCAAGCCTCTGCCTTCACTGTGACCCCATCCTGAACATCCATCCATCTGCCAGGCCCCATGCTCATACTTCATACCATCATCTTTCACTTGCTATCTTTTCAAATCTCTTTACATGATCTCTAAGAGGCACAGCCACTTCCCCAAAGTTACAGTTATGTCAGTCAAAACGGAGACTCAAACTCAAGTCTCTCTGATTTTGACATGTGTATGTTCTCTGTTCCTCAAGCACCTTCTAATGGTTGGGGCTGTTGGTGGACCAGGAGTGAGAGAGCCTGGTATAGGGATGCCTGCCTGCACCACCCCCTAGAAGGGCTACAGGCAGGTTAAGCGAGGCAGGTGGGATGGAGCTAACCATAGTGACCATGCTGGGTCCTGGAGAAGGATACTTGCAGGAAGCCAACCCACTTCCCACCAAAAGGCCTTTGACCTACCGGCCCTCTCCATGCCCACTGCTGCCCAGGATAACCCACACTTAATGTCCTCCTCTGAGAAGATGAGAGTTTGGCCCTAGCTGCTTCTGGGAGCAACATGGCCATGGTTGATAAGTTTTGTTATGGGTCAGCAGCTACCTCAGTAAAGATGGAGGCTAAACTTCCCTCACAAGGGGCTTGCCTCTCTGACCATCTTCAGTAATGGCTGGGATCACATGCTCATGGGGAGTCAGGGACTGATACTGGCCTGGGAACTTAGGTGATTGGCAACCCTTCTCATTTTGACCTGGGTTTCTGAAGCCACCAAGGTCCCTCTTACCATAAAGGGACCAAGGCTTGGCCCATCCTCACGTAACTGGACAAAGAGCAGGCTAGCCCTAGTCCTCGGAGGCAGTTCCTGCCTCCAGCCCATCATTAGGTCGTGTAGAAATTTTGATGGCTGTATCTGAGGAGACGTGGTCCCTGCTCTCAAGGAATTTCTAATCTCGCTGAGGGAAGATAATTATAGAATAGCATGAAACAGTCATCAGGGAAGTGCCAAGTGGAATATGATCAAGGGGGCCGTGGGAAGGATGGGACAGCTCCCAGCTGGGCAAAGAACACTGGATATAGATAGACAGACAAGCCCTGGCTGACCTGTGAGGCTGGGTGCATCACCTCACCGGGGCCCTCCGCCCTCTTCCTTGTGTAGTAGAAGAGCCATGCCAAGCTTGTGGTTTCTGTACCCAGAATGTGCACTGTGTCGCCTGGAGAATACTTAGCATAGTGTTCCTGAAATGCTGAGGCCCTTTCACCTCTGAGCCATTCAGGAGTGTGCTGCCTAACCCTCTTCTAGGGCTGGGCAATTGGGTGAGATGCAGATTCCTGGGCCCCACCCCAGACAGCTCTCTGAAGGTTAGACCAGGAATCTGCATAAGGGTGGGGGAAGGGTCAACTTCATGGTTTTAGAATACTCAATTAGGAGCTGGGCAGTGGTGGCGCATGTCTTTAATCCTAGCACTTGGGAGGCAGAGGCAGGCAGATCTCTGTGAGTTCAAAGCCAGCCTGGTCTACAGAGCAAGTTTCTGGACAGCCAGACTGGATAGCCAATCTCAAAAAACCAAAATTGAAAAGAAAAATAAATAGATAAAAATAATCAATTAGGACTTGGTTGTACCATCTTTCTCAAAACAGTGTTTTTGAAGTTTTTATTTTCTAATAAGAAAAACAGGCGTCAAAATTCAAATGTTATTTTCTTTTTATTTGGTGTATGTGTGTGTGTGTGTGTGTGCGCATTCATTTGTGTACCATGGCACATGAGTGAAAGTTAGGACAACTTGAGGGGATCAGTTCTCTCTACCATATCCGAGGGATACAGCTTAGGTCCTGGGGCTTGGCAGTAAGTGCCTATACTGCTGAGCCATCTCTCCAACTCCTGTTATAAATTCTAGCTGAGGAATTTGAATGACTATGACCCTGCTAACTCTGAAGTGTACATTTTGGCTTTTATTTTTTCATCTTTGTGTGTGTGTGTGTGTGTGTGTGTGTGTGTATGTTTGTTTGAGACAAGGTCTTGCTCTACAGCCCATGCTGGTCTTGAATTCTCTCTCTTCCTGCCTCTGTCATGCAAGGATTACAGGCTGAAGTGCATTCTTTGGAAGAGTGAATTTTGCTTTGAGGGTATAGCTCCACGGTAGAATATTTACCTAACATTCATGAGGCTCTGTGTTTCTTCATACCACAGGATGCTGGGATCGGAAGTGTCTACAATGGCTCAGTAGTAAAGACACTTGCCACCATGCCTGATAACCTGAGTTTGATCCCTGAAACTCACATGGTAGAATGAGAGATCTAATTCCTGAAAGTTTCCTCTGACCTTCACATATACTGTGCAACCCTCCCATACACACTCCACACATGCATTCATGTTAAATAAATATAATGTAAAAGTTAGTAATTCTATAACATTTTCATCAGTACCTGTTAGCAGTTACTTCCCATACCACCAGTAATCATATATGTTCTGCCTCTGTTCATTTGCACTTTAAGTATTACTTTAAAAGAAAGTTACTTATTTCTTATGTGCATGAATATTTTGTCTGCATGTGTGTATGTGCACCCCATGCATGCAGTTCCTGCAGAGACCAGAAGAGGGCATTGGATCTCCTAGAACTAGAGTTACAGATGGTTGTGAGATACTATATGGGTGCTGGGAACTAAACCTGGGTCCTCTGCAGAAGCAGCCAATGTCCTTAACAGCTGGGTCATCTCTTCAGCCCTATTTAAATATTAATTTTGCAGCATATCTCTTCCTGAGTCTGCCTTTTGCCCTGCCTGCACACACCCTCTCTTGAGTTTACATCCCTGTTGGCACCCATGTACCCACTTTGTGTTTATCCTTCCAGAAGCACACATAGATACAGCCCCTCAGCACACTCCAACAGTGCTGACAGAAGCACACGTAGATAGAGTCCCTCAGCACACCCCAACAGTGCTGGCAGCTGCACACAGATACAGCCCCTCAGCACACCCCAACAGTGCTGGCAGCTGCACACATAGATACAGCCCCTCAGCACACCCCAACGGTGCTGGCAGCTGCTTGCTCTGCTCCTTTTTGTCTAGGGGTTATTGAGGTATCTTAACATGTTCATGCCTTACAGATCTTTCTGATTAAAATCCAAAGAGAGCTGCCTTTGTCTCTGTATTGTTACATTGATTGATCAGAATGTCCATGATTTATTATAGGAATGTTTTACCATCACTCATAGAAACCTAAATGATTCTGTTCCCTTGAGAGCCATAGGTGTGGCTCACCTTCTGAGTATTTATCTAGTACATGTGAGGACCGGGTTTGATCCCCAGCACCTCCAAAGCATCCCTCTCCATTTCCCGCTGCTTCTTTGAGTTCTCCATTCTTCTCAACATTTTGAGAATGGCAGCCCCAGGGGCTCAAGACCCATGGCCGTACCTGCTCCAGCCAGAATGACGGTGACCATGGCCATTCCCATAGTTTCTCCCTCTAGGTGAAGTTTCCAGTAGGCACAGTGTTTGCCTGGCTGCAGGTGACAGCCCTGCAGACAGGTGAGATTATCTTTCAGAATCCCCTCGGTGAGACTCTTTGATTCCAAGGTGGGCACAGAACACCTTGTGGGCCACATTCAAATGCGGGCAAAGACAACCTGCCAAGGCTTGGGGGCTCTGACTGCTTGATGGAATATTAAATATTCATGCCACTCCCTGGGGCCACTTGCGTGCACACACACACGAACATGATTGACTGACTGGGTCTCTGCTCCATTTTTCTCCTCTAGAAAAACAAGAATAAAAAGAAAGGCAAGGATGAGAAGTGTGGCTCAGAGGTGACCACTCCAGAGAACAGCTCGTCACCAGGGATGATGGACATGCACGGTGAGTCTCGCCATAGCTGGTCTCCCTGCCTGGGCCTCACAAAGCCCATAGTTGTGTTTTTGTTTCTCTAGCAGGTTTGTTCACATTCCAGGCAAAGGGTAGGAGGGCTGAACAAGACTGCCAGGCCCCTGTGCCAAGGAGGAGCTCTTCGGAGGAGCCATTTCTTTCCCTGGCATACCTAGCCAAGAAACAAAACAGAAGCATAGAAATCACACCCTCTCCTCACCCAAGGGCACAGTCTCACAGATATCCCAGCAGCCCTGCCCACCCAGGAAGACTTTGGGGGTGTGACATGCCAGACCCACAACTGTATTTCCCATTCTCCATTTTTGCTTTGCTCTTGGGACACTCCAGAATGGGTTTTTGAGTAGTTCATGGTCACCAGGAACCTGGGCACTGTCCTCTCTTAACAGCCTAACTTCCTTGGCTGTCTGATTTTAGAAGTTATAATGTGTGTCTGTTCCATCCATCATGGTGAGGCTGAGTCCGTGATGTAGCCAGTCTCCCGTTTTCACCCTGTCTGTCTGTCTGTCTGTCTGTCTCTCTTACCGTATTGAGAGGAAAGGCTCAAATCACAGTCCTATGGCTCCGTGCAGTGTTCATAAAATGCACACACCTTACAGCCAAGCCAAAGCACAGGATATGCACAGCCTGACCTGACGGGCTCTCTTCCCCTCTTGGCTGCCCATCCCTACAAAGAGAGCCACCATAGATATTCAAACCTGAGTTTTCCGTCACTGTGACAAAATGCTTGAGATGATGCAGTTTGGAAGGGGAAGGGTTTATCCGGGCCTGTGGCATCAAAGGGCTCAGTCCATACAGTTGATGCCATTGTCCAGGGGTAGCTGGTGGGCTAGCACATCGTGATGGAAGCAGCGAGTTAGAGAAAGCTGCTGGCCCAAGAGGAAAAGGAACAGGCATCCTTGGAGATGCATGCCTATAATCCCAGTACTCGGGAGGTAGAGACAGGAAGACCACTACAAGTCTGGGACAATCCGGGCTACATAGTGAATTCTAGGCTAGCCTGGACTATGGCGTGAAACTAAGGGGGCCAAGGGGACCCCTTCAGTGGCCAAAAGATCTCCCCCAGATTCCACCTCTTAAAGTTTCTACTGCCTCCCAACTGTGCCAAGCTGAGGATTTAGCCTTTAACACATGGGCCTTTGGGGACATTTAAGATTCAAACTATAGCAGCTTTTGATATTTATAAATCAGAAAGCCTGCTTTGCTGTTGTTTGAGAAGTCAGGTGTTATTGTGCTAAAAAAGCAGCTGGCTATGGCAGAAACAGCTGCCATCCCTTAGGGGACGTGGACAGCCCCAGGCTGGCCCCACCCTACCAGAGTTTACAGTGCTTATCACCCCTTTCCCTCCTTTCTTCTCTCCTCCCCTCCCTCCTCTTTATGGTCTCCTTAGTTTGTTTACTTGTTTTGTTTTGTCTTGTTTTTTCAAAGAACAGTGTCTCACTGTTTTAGCCCAGGCTGGCCCAGAACTCATTGTGTAGAGTAGGCTTACTTACATCTTACCACCTCTGCCTCCCAACTATTGGGATTTAAACTGTGTGCCACCACACCCGGGTACATTTATTTATTATATGTGCACATGCCATAGCACACATGTGGAAACCAGAGGATAACTTGTGGGAGTCATATCTCTCCCTCCACCATGTGGGTCCCAAGGACTAATGGTGGCAAGCGCTTTTATCTACTGAGCCATTTTGCCAACCCTGTATTGTGAATTGTTTTGTTATTTGTTTTGGAGACAGTGTTTCACTGTATGTGTGTGTGTGTATATATATATATATATATATATATATATAGCTTAGGGTGGTCTAAAATTTATTATGTAGCCCAGGCTGTCCTCAGACTTGTGGTAATCTTCTTGTCTCTGCCTCCTAGGTGCTGGATATGCATCCAGCTTTTGATCTTAATTTTAATGTTTTTACTTTTGAAGTTTTTTATTGCATTTATTTATTTTGTGTGTGAGTCGGGGAGACATGCAAACTATCATGTTAGGACTGTTCTCTCCGTCCACCAAGTAGGTTCCAGGAATCAAACTCAGGTCATCAAGCCTGGTGACCAACACCTTTACCCACTGAGCCATCTCGATGGCCCCTGCATGTGTGTGTACTGTTGGCCACTCTAAATCTTTTGTACTACAAGGTGGCATCCAGTAGATCAGTTGAAGTCAAAGGGAGTGGTGGCACAATTAAGTCTGGTACACTTGTGTCTTAGCCAGGGTTACTATTGCTATGGTAAACACATGACAAAAGCAAGTTGGGGAGGAAAGGGTTTATTCAGCTTCCATTTCCATATTGCTGTTTATCGTTGAAGGAAATTAGGACAGGAACTTAAACAGGGCAGGAACCTGGAGGCAGGAGCTGATGCAGAGGCCATGGAGGGGTGCTTCTTACTGGCTTGCTCCTCCTAGCTTGCTTAGCCTACTTATAGAACCCAGAATCACCAGCTTAGGGGTGGCGCCATCCACAGTGGGCTGGGTCCTCCCATATCAGTCACTAATTAAGAAAATGCTTTACAGGCTTCCAAACTTGTGGGGATACTTTCTCAATTGGGGTTCCCTTCCCTCAAAAGACTCTAACCTGTGTCAAGTTGGCATAAAATTATCCAGCACACCTCATTTACCCAAACTAATCATTCTGGATTCCCAGTCCCTGGGACCTAATCAAGGAGACTTGTGTCTTAGTGGCTTGGTTTCATAGAAGCACAAAAGAGTTTTGCTGCCGGTTAATGAGCAAAGAAAGAACCACTGAGTATAGTGGCACAGGTCTTGTAATTCTAGCTCTCCAGAGATGGAAGCAGAGGGATCAGGAGTTCGAGGACAACTTGAGCTACATGAGACTCCATTTCAAAAACAAAACAAAGCAAAAAATGGTCACCTGATATGCACAAAGTTCTGGGTCCTGTCCCTAGCTCTGTGTAAGCTAGGCTTGGGGGTACAGGTCTGTAATCCCAGAAGTTCAAGGTCACCATCTGATCAGTACCAAGCTCAAGGCTAGAATTCATCTTCTCAGGGTGAGATATGGACTATTGCCCAGTTCCCTGGCAGCCCTTCTCTGACTTTCCCGCCTCCCCTAACTGTCATCTTGAGTTAGTGACGTAACCCCTAGCCTTCTGATTGATGTAACATGTAGAATGTGGTGGCAATGGCTGCTTCATGAAGTCCTCATGGGGATTAGATGAGACAATCTCTGAAGAGCCTTGGCATGTTAACAGCTACCATGTATGAAGCCATCACAATGTGCCAAGTGTCTGGTAACAAGACACATCTCACAGATGAAGAGCTAAGGCTCAGAGAAGGGATGTCACCTTGCCCCATTAGCAAGCTGATGACTTCCAGTGCTAGAGTTGACTTAGGAGAGCCTTTGTGGGCAGAATCTAGACTTGCCGCTTGGACTGGTGCGGAAAGAACCGGCTCCTGGACATAAGCAACATATCCACCTTCTCCCATCATTTCCATTGTAGCTCAGAGCAGCCAAGGCCAAGGCAGGGGTGAGCAAGCATGAAGGCCTGGCAAGAGTGTTCCAGAAGACTGGGGAAGGGGCCCAGCAGGAGCTGTGGAGGTCACCCTCGCTGCTGTCTGTCGTCTACAGAGTTAGCCATGTCAGCTGTGGATCCGGTTCCCAGGCCAGGCTCCAGCATCTGCCTGGTTAGACATTAATGCTTACTATCATTTATTAACAGAATTTTCATCACACATGCATTTGGGCCTTGACCTAGGAAAATTTAGACTTTCTTAAAGGTAAATGAGGAGAGCACATATTTTTCAAGTCAAGAATTCACAAGAGAATGCTTTTATGTAACTAGCATTCCAGAGTATAGTTAAATGAGATCAGCTGGACTGTGTGAGTGCCTGGCGCTCCCTCCAGGTGGAGGTAAAAGAGAGTAGGGTTTGAGCCTTGGTCCACATCAGGTGGGAGGCACACACCTGTAATCCCAGCACTGGCAAGATAGAAAGAGGATAATCAGGAGTTCAAGGTCATCCTCGCTGTCAGGACGAGTTTGAGGCCAGCCTGAGTTACATGAGACTCTCTTAAAAAACAAAAAACAAAAAAACCCAGATAGATCTGAGGGATCAATTCTCCCATCTGTAAAAATTTTGGTAGCAATACCAGGTAGGTGGGTGCCCATCAGTATGTTGATTAAATGTGGTGCCTGGGCATCACACTGCGCCTGTAGTCACCCTGGGCATTGTACTGTGCCTGTAGTCACCCTGGGCATCACACTGCCTGTAGTCACCCTGGGCATCATACTGTGCCTGTAGTCACCCTGGGCATTACACTGTGCCTGTAGTCACCCTGGGCATCCTTTTGTGCCTGTAGTCACTCTAGGCATCGTATTGCGCCTGTAGTCACCCTGGGCATCACACTGCGCCTGTAGTCACCCTGGGCATCACACTGCGCCTGTAGTCACCCTGGGCATCGTACTGTGCCTGTAGTCACCCCGGGCATCACACTAAGCCTGTAGTCACCCTGGGCATCGTACTGTGCCTGTAGTCCCCCAGCTACTTGTAAGCTGAAGCTAGAGGATTGCTCGAGTCTGAGTTTGGGGCTAGCCTGGACCACATGGCAAGACCTTGATTTCAGAACATAGTGGGGTAATTACAAATGTTCTTTCAGTGCATGACACATAATAGGTGTCCAGAGCCCTTGGAGTGCCTCTGCCCGCCTCCTTTTTACAAGGTTCCACACATGGCATCGCCTACAAAGACAGCCTCAGATTATAGTGTTATTTGTTTCATTGCAGACAGAGTCTCAATTCGAAGTGCTGGCTGGCCTGAACTCCCTGTGTAAAGCAAGATGGTCCCAAATTTTCGGTAATCCTCCTGGCTCTTCCTGAGTGCTAGAATTAGAAGCATGAGCTGCCCATGTTATAGAGTGCTTCTGTAAGATCGCCACTTGGGTATCTTTGATCTGAAAGGACTGCGTCATACATAGCTGGCAGAGTGGAGACCATGGTCCAGAAGGTGGTTTCCAAGGGCACAGTTCCCCATTACACTTGGGATTTGCTGATTCACCCATGATTCTCCCCAGTGTGGGAATTCGACTGTGTGATTTGTGGTACTTGGGGCCTGCGTTTATGCTTTCCCCTATAGACATTAAAAATAAAATGACTGTGCCTGTGAAGTGGGTTCAGGACAAGGGGAGTGTACCCTGGGCCCCAGAACTGTCTCCAGCTTTACCGTGAACACCACTTCCCCACGCCTCTCATCTGCGTCAGTCTCATTGGAGAGAACACCGGTGTGAGAAGCTCCATCGACTCCCTGCTTCAGTTTTTATGAACACTAAGCCATATTTGCCACATGTATTTTTAATGTATTGTTTGTGATTGACGTGTAATTTGCATAAAAAAACACATGTCTCGGGTGTGAAGTCTGTGGCGCCCTGACAGTTGTCTGCAGTTTGAGCTGAACTCCTCCCCACCCAGACATGTTTAATCTATGCCTACCCATCTCAGCACACGTTGCCATAGGGTAACATATCCCCAGACCCACTGTGCCATTATCTCTTCTAACAGAATTAAAAATAATCCCTTAATAGCTTTAAGAATTCAGACTGTATGCAAATTCCCCAATTGTTCCAAATGTGTTAAAGCCGGTGCATTCCAAATTAGATCCAAATAATTGGCACACATCATACTTACTGGTTAGGTCTCTTACATTTCTTTAATATTTAGTATTCTCCATTTCTCCTTCCTTAGTTTTTGTATTTGCTTTTGTTTTCCCCATAATGGGGATAAGACTCAGGGCATTGGGAGGTTAGGAAGTACCTTACCATGAGACATATGCCAGTCCTCTTTTAAAGTTGATTCTGGGCCAGGGAAATGGCTTAGTGTGTAAAAGAACTTTCAGGGAAAGCCTGAAGACCCAAGCTCAGATTCCTGGAAAATTTGTAAATGCCAGACTGTTCTCTGACCTCCACAGGTGTGAACCTCTGCACACAAAATGTGTGCACACCAAAGTGAAGTGTGTAGACAGTTTTCGTTGGTTTGTCTAGGGGACAGACTCTTAGGAGGCAGGCAGCCTTGTCTGGCCTAGAACTCAAGAGATTCATCTGCCTCTGCCTTGAGTGCCAGGAAAAGTTATTGGTGTGGTTAGGGTGGGAGCTGGGGAGATGTCTCAGTGGTTACGATTGTCAGTTGCTCAGCTAACCCTGGTTCAATTCCCAGCATCTGTAACTCCAAACCCAACAGCTCTAATGCCCTCTTCTGGCACCTATGAGTGCCGAACCATGCATGTGATACAGGCATATATGTAAACAAAATATCCATCCACATAAAATAATTTAAAACATTTTGTGGGTGAGGCTGGAGAGATGGCTCAAGTGGTTAATACCACTTGATGCTCTTCCAGCGGACCTGAGTTCAGTTTCCAGCACTAGTCACATGGTTGATACCTATGACTCCAGCTCCAGGGGATCCAGAGCTTCCAATGGGCACCTCCACTCATGTGCACATAGCCACCTGTAAACACACAAACTGAGCACATGATTCAAATAAGGGCTGTGCAGTGGTGGGGCACACCTTTAATCCTGGCACTCAGGAGTCAGAGGCAGGTGGATCTCTGAATTTGAAGCCAGCCTGGGCTACAGAGTGAGTTCCAGGACAGCCAGGGCTATTATACAGAGAAACCATTGTCTCAAAAAAATTTTTTTTTAAATAAATTTTATAAAAAGTGATTTCAGGGGGGCTGGAGAGATGGCTCAGAGGTTAAGAGCATTGCCTGCTCTTCC